>CAUYSK010057603.1:0-63336 GCA_963575035.1 Avahi laniger
AGACCAGCCTGAGCAAGAGCGAGACCCCGTCTCTACCAAAAATAGAAAGAAATTAATTGGACAGCTAAAAATATATATAGAAAAAAATTAGCTGGGCATGGTGGCTCATGCTTGTAGTCCCAGCTACTTGGGAGGCTGAGACAGTAGGATTGCTGGAGCCCAGGAGTTTGAGGTTGCTGTGAGCTAGGCTGACGCCATGGCACTCGCCCCAGGCAAGTGTGTGAGACTCTGTATAAAAAAAAAAAAAAAAAAAAAAAAAATCACCAGGCATGAAAAATGCAGGAAAATATGATCCTGGATGAGGAGAAAAAAAATCAATCATGTGAAACCGACCCAGAATTGACATAGATATTAGAATTAGCAAGCAAGAACATTAAAATGGTCATCGTAGCTATTTTCCATATATTTGAAAATTAAGTGTAAACATTGAAGACACTAAAAAAAAAAAAACCCAAATCAAACTTCTAGAGGTAAAACCTACAATGCACACAATGAAAAATACACTGGATGGGATTAATATCAGTTTAGACATTGCAAAAGATAACGATTAGCAAACTTCAAAACACAAAAATAAAAACTATCCAAAATGAAACACAGAGAAAAAATAAAATTTAAAAAAACAAAAACAAAGTATCGGAGACTTCAGGAGCAAGTACCCTAATATACATGTAATTGGAGCCCCCAAAGGAGAGGAGAGAATTAAATATTAAATACAGTATTTAATATTTGCCCCTGCTCTCAAGGAATTTACAACCTTGATGGGAAAACAAATTATAATACAAAAGGAAAAAAAGCATCAAATATTTGAAAATCAGACAATATTAGAACAGAAAAAATATCATGAGGTGGTACATAATTAATTATCAAACAAATAGTACATATAAATGTTTGGAGGAGAGAAAAGGATTATTTCAGGTTGGGGAGGTCGGGTCAAGAATAGTCGAAGAGGAGGCATTTGAATTGTCCATTTCATAAGTGGATATTTTCATATAATGTAAAGCACTGTTCCTTAAGGTACACATTTGACCCTCCATATCCATGGGTTCTGCATCCAGAGATTCAACCAACTGCAGATCAAAAATATTTGAGGAGAAAAAAATAAATAAAAATGACAGTACAGCAATAAAAAATAATACAAATAAAAAACAATATATAATAGTATAACACTGATTTCCATGGCATTTATATGATATTAAGTATTATAAGTAATCTAGAGATGATTTAAAGCATATGGGAGGATATATGTAGGTTATATGCTACATTTTATAATTTTATGCTAACTTTTATATTGGGGACTTGAGCATCCTCAGACTTTGGTTATCTGCAGGGGTCCTGGAACCAACCGCCTATGGATACCAAGGGACAACTGTATTTGAAAACACAACTTTTTTTCTTCCTTATTCATTCGTTCACCATTTATTGAGCAGCACGTATGTGCCAGATACTATCTAAGCACAGACATGTTCTGTCTCTACCCTGATGGATTTATAATCCAGAGGAGGCAAAAGAGAGGAATGGTTATTGACCACCCTGCTAGGTACATTCTGATGGAAATATAATATATTCAGAGTGTTGTGGGAAGGAGGCAGTTAACTCTGCTAGGAAAAGGAAATAAATAGAAGAAATTCATGAGACAAACAACTGTCACCTATTTCTAAAATCTCCTTCCTGCCAAAAACAACTGCTGGAAAATCTACCATGGAAGGAAACAAGAAGCCAAGCAGTTTTTCTCTTGATTTCAATTCACTAATACATGTGAGGAAGAGGGCAGGACCTTCATCCTGCCAGGCAATCAGCCACACCTAAACGGTGCTGAGATTCAGATAAGCCCTGACAAGTCTGTCAAAGAATACCTTCAATAAATGGGCAGGACAGTCATATATCATACATTCTTATAACAAAGCCTCAGTGAATAAAAAATGTAAAGCAAGAGAATGGCATCGGGTTGGTTATCTGATATTTTCATTAACAAACACATTTTATTTTTCCCAAAGCTGGCAGTCATGCACTATGCAATATGTCAAGCTAGAGGCAGCTTCATGATCACAGAGTGTCCATTGCTCCCATTCTAGGGATGGGTCCACTGAGATCCAAAAACAGTAAGAAGCCGGGCCAAGGCCACAGAAAGAGTTAGTGGTAGTGCTATTCAAAATTCCTGTCATCCCACCTCTGGGAAGCTAGCAAGCTTCCCAGAGGTGGGATTAAATCATGTAGCCTTTATCCATCTCTTAGAATGAATGAATTGGTGCTTGATTTTAATAGAGAATTTTGCTAATATAGGAAAATTAAATCATGTAGCCTTTATCCGTCTCTTAGAATGAATGAATTGGTGCTTGATTTTAATAGAGAATTTTGCTAATATAGGAAGTGCATATTTGGATATGGAATGGATGCTTTTTCATAAGTCTTGGTGTCATAGTTTTACTAAGAATGAGTGTCTCACTAGGGAAACCTCAGATTTGAGAAATTTTTATTCATGTTTCATTTACAATGAAAGATTCCTTAATGTGTCCCCAGTGTATTGTTTAATGTTCAATTTATAATCTATTTTGCTGAGGAAAGAAACACGATATAAGAGCAAAGCATGAGCTAGACTTTCACTCTGCTACACACAAGATGTGGGCTGAATATCCATTATCAGAAATGCTTGGCGGGGTGGGGAGGGGGCAAGGGCAACATACATAACCTAAACATTTGTAATCCCATAATATGTTGAAATTAAAAAAATAATATAAATTTTAAAAAAATGTTTAAATACAATAAAAATTAAAAAAATAAAAAAATAAAAAGAAATGCTTGGGACCAGAAGTGTTTCGAATTTCACATTTTTTTCAGATTTTGGAACATTTGCATTTAAACCAGCGGAGCATCCCTAATTCGAAAATTCGAAATCCCAAATGCTCCAATGAGTATTTGCTTTGAGTGTCATGTTGGCACTCAAAAAGTTTTGGATTTGGGAGCATTTCAGATTTCGAATTTTCAGATTAGGAATACTCAACCTGCATATGATCTTAGGCAGAATATTTAATTTCTCAGTTTTCTCATCTGTAAAATGAGGCCAACAATAGTACTTACTTCCCAAATTTTGAGAATTCAGTGAGATAACTGATGTAAAGTACATCACCAGGAACCACAGGAGCTCAAAAAACATCAGCAGCAGCTCTTGCTGCTGTCGGTGACTATGATGGTGGGGGAGGGGGTTGTTAGTATTGTTAATATCTTGAGGTTCAATTACACTAGACATCTTTTCCACTCTGGTTCTCGAAGAGAACTCAGATATACATATTACATAATACATTCCAGGTACTGACAATGTTACAACATCTTATTCTTAGAATTCCTCTCCTTAAGAGTTTGTGCCTTTCCATAAATTTAAACCTTACTCATAATCGTAATAGTTACTCTCGTAAGTCTGAGTGGAGCTAAGTTATTTGTCACCTTATGCTGTAAACGCTGGGCCATAGAACTTGGTAATAAAATGTAAGAGTATCACACTTTCTCCATCTGTGTAAAGTCCTTTCATAAAAGCTGGGCTCTGTTACAAATGTCACCCAGAGTTTCCCGTGGTTAATGTATGTGGTAATACTGAACTGTCATGCTACAGATTTGTCCTAAAAGTAGAACGTGAATTCAACAACTACACTCTCCCTGTGAAAACGATCTGGTTCATTTTTGAATTTTTTTTTCTTCCATCAATACCCAAAGGAACTGGTTTGCATTAGTGTGTAAGTGCCTACAAAGGTTTCTTCCTCTTCTGGACAATTAATTTATATCATATAAGACAGATATTGGCACATCTGGACAAACTCAGCATGAGCCTAAAAACCATGAAATTTCCCGAGGCACCTGTGAATAAAAACACCTCTCCAAGCTTTTCAGAAAGGACACACTGAGGGGGAGAAGTAGGCAAATGGACACGATCGCTCTCTTCAGTGATCTGAAGGGCTGTCATGGGAAAGAGGGAACAGACTTATGAGGCTGAGCGCCCAGGGGGGCAGAACGAGAACAAATGTGTGGAAAAGTTGCGGGAGCAGCCTTCAGCTCTGCAGAAGAAAGAGTTTGTGGGAGCAAGGTGCACACACACGTGTGCCCCAGCAGAGTGAAACAGACAGCGGGTAAGTCCAGGCAGCACCACTGATGAGCGCTGCACGTCGGGCAAGTTTCTTTATCTGACCTCTCAGCTATCAACCAGAACAGTTATTCCCACATCCCACGGCTGCCTCAGAAGTGGGAGGAAATATACATCTTTGATGCTCAATGTGTGATAGGCATTATGATTACTTCCACTCTTATGATTAATATTACCTCTGACAGTGTGGATTTGTCAGACACCTTTGGAATAGGATCATCTCCATGACCTAACTGTTAAAATCTCTCTAGTTATGCTTTCCACCTTCTCTTTTGGTCTTAAAACCTAGCGAGAGAAGCTCAAGTTGTTCTACTCTCTGCTTTTTCCCTCCTTTTATATAAGAGGCTAGTCTAGTTGTCTTTCATCTTCCCTGGATCTTTCTAACAGCAACACCTAAAGAAAAACACTTATCATCCACCAACCTTAACCCAGGGAAGGATTAAAGGGATTATCTAAGAAATTATTACAAATCATTTTTCATATACAGGTGCTCTCCCATTTGCCCAGCATATGTTTCGTATAAATCACATTCTTTTTTTCCTACCAAATGAGCTTATAATTGTTAGCATATGCTTATTATTTTATTTGAAGAATATTACTCCATGACCATTAAGGAAAACTTAGAAAACAGAAAAATGGGGAATAATCACTCACAGTCTATACCTTGTTATTATTCTTCCCTACCATCTTTACGCATGAGTGATGGTGGTCTTTTCCTACATAATTTTAACTTATATTGCAATTCCAAAGGTGACTTTTTAGTATTTTTAACTGCTCTTTGCTCAGTGGTGGCTTCTGCATTAAGCTCCTCTGTTCTCAGGACAAATTGAGTATTAATGATTCAAAAATACTTTAAAGTACCAAGGCATATTGCCATTTAGAAACATGGAATTTTGAAATGGGAAAAGAAAATCAGCATTTGAAGAAGGAATGACTAATGCAACCTTTCGATTTATAGACACTAAAGCCCAAAGAGACAAGCAGGCAGCAATCTCTGCTAGAAGAGAGACCCGCGTCCCTGCCTCCCTGGCCAGTACAACGAACCCACTGTAAACAGGGCCACAGTGTCTCCTGCCACCCTCCTCCAACACAGGTCTTGAGTCTGGACTTTGTGCCTTCACTTTCCTTAGAAGGGGACATAACGGGTCTGTGTATAATGGACGCATAGCAAACTAATTAAGGCTAAAGTAAGCCTCAATGAGGATGATTCTACCCAAAGAGAAACTCAGATCTGCCCTACACTAGAGCCAGAACAGGAGGAAAAGGAAAAAATCTCCAGTCTTCACTTTAACATCTTTACTCAACTTTTGACGTGTCCTTATACATCTGAACTATGATAGTTGATTTCGTACCCATCGAATAAGCAAAAACTAAAAATACTTTCAATACCAAGAGTTGGAAAGAGAGAAGAACAACAGGAACTCATATACCGCAGGAAGGAGTTCACACTGGCACAAGGCCCTGGGAGAGCAATTCAGCAGCATCTAGGTAGCTGAAGACAGGCATGCTATTTTACTCCTAGGTGTATAGCCTGGAGAAATTTTCCCACCTGTTCACGAAAAGATAGGCCAAAATTGTCCACGGCTGCATTGTTTATAATATAAAATAAGATGAAAACAGGAGAATGTACATGAACTGTGAAATGGTCATATGCATACAATAGAATAGTTACTACACAGCAGCTAGGATAACTTCCTAGAACACCATGCACAGCCCCTAAATTAACAAGGTTATATGCCAAAAACATGGCATTGAGCAAGAACAAGCTGTGGAAGGACAAGGACACTGAGGTACCGTTTACATGAAGTTTAAAAATAGCAAAGCAATACCATGTAATGTTAGTGGACTTATACATATACAGCAAAAGTAAAAAACATGCATGAGAATAAAAAGACATCAAATATAGCCGAGAGATTATCTTTGGAGAAGAAAAGAAATAGGATTTAGGAAGGGTGCACCAGGGGCTTTAGGTGTATCTGTAATGTTTTATTTCTTTTAAAAAATCTGAAACGAATATGATAAAAGATTTGTACCTGAAAATAGTTTCATCATTTTTATTTGTTTTTCTGTATACTTAAAATATTTCAAAGTTTATTTTTTAAAAACAGCATGATGGCTTGGCCATGGATTGGTCTAAATACCCAGGAATCTGAAACAGTGGGAATAACAAAGACCCATCTACTGTTTTTGGCATTTTTAACACACTAATGGCCATGACAAACTCCTTGGTAACTCTGTGCTCAGCACAGTGCCCAGCCAAAAGTAAATACAGACTAAATACTGAATGAAGAAATGAAGACATCAGTGAACAAAAATGAACAAATGAATGGACTGTTATACATGACTTTGATTAATAAAAATAGGAAAAACAATCATTATTAAAAATTTGAAATTCAAACTATTTCTAAACATGGATCCATGGACAACTCTTTCTTAAAGGTATCATTAACTTAAAAAAAAATATTGAAAATACACAAAATAACCTTTAAAGACTTTTCTATCCCTAAAAGTCAGTGTTTTTTCTTTATTTCAGAGCCAGGCACAGCACACGTATCCCATTCTTATCACCCAACAGAGCGGGAGTTTGTTGCCATAACAGACCCCAGGGCATTGCCAATAACCTGAAATACAAGTAAGTCTTAAGGTAACTAAGTCAATTAAAGAGTTGTTCTGAGCCTTATGTAAAGAATTCCCAGCATTTTTCTGCCCCGTTTACTCTTTGTTACTGGGTGCACTAGGATTCTAAATCATTTTGTCTTCACGAACATGGGTTATTCCCAAACAGTCCTCAAAATGCTAGAATGCAGCATGTTGTAACGAAAAATTGCCAGGGTGTGAAAATAGTGATTTCAAATCCCTGACCACTACAGGGAAAAATATACAGGCTTGGTGAAATCAAGCAGAAATCTATCATTTTTTGGTGCATTTTTCCCATTATTGATTTTTCACAAAAATTCCAAGTGAATTTAAAAAGAACCAAAATAAGATACGTGATACATTCATCCAAGCCTACCAATTAAATCCAAAAAGCAGTTTAAAATAGTTTAAGCAAAAAGAGTAATTTTAGAAAGTACAAGGCCTCCATTATCTGAAATGAAGTAGGCGTTTTTTAGCTGCTTCTTCATGTTATTAAAATATTAATTTACTTTTAAATATAATCCTGAAGCTTCCTTCGAAATACCTTCTCCATGGAAGGGGGCATATAGTTATAATGTCCCTTTAAAGTCTAACAAAAGAAGGATTCAAAAGGAGTTACCTCCACTCTGCAAACGTCTTTTTGCAAATGTGTAACAGGATCTTACTGCAGTCACTTGGTCTGCTCTCCACACAAAGAAAGGCTGGAAAACATTTATGTTATGCTTCTGGACTTAAAAAATGAAGAAGCCTTTTCCTTTCCATCAGTTCCTTTTTATTAATAAGGTGGCCACACGAAGTCAGAAATTATAACCATCTGCTTTATCCATTAAATGCAGATTCAGAGGCCTACTGATCAAGTGACATCTTTATTGATAACAGAAAGCGACAAGTGGCCATTTTCTCAGAGTGTTCAAGGAAATAAATCAACCCTTAAGTTCAGGTCGATGGCCCACTTCGGCAGTGTCGCCTCTTAAGTTTTCACTTCTATTTGGCCTTTATTTAGTTTTTAATCACTAGGGAAACAAAATGGGGGCTCTGAAAGTACCTTTCCATGTTTTGTTTACCTTTGCTCTTGATGAGATGCCACTTAAACATCTCACCTAATTTGAAGACACTCTCTTTTATTTCTCCACATCACAAAAGAATCATCACATGCATCATCTAACCAGTGAGTAGACACATGGGACTTATTAACGACAGTGAGTATGTCTGAACCAAGGCCTCAAACAAAGGTGTGTGAGAAAACCACAGCTCTGTAAAAGGAAACAATAGTAGACTCACTGTAGCCGTATTTTAATATTTCAGTAACATGGCCCCTTGTTTTCCTTAATTCGTATATTAGAATTTTAATTACCAAGTTGCTATAGGATGGTGGCTTTCAATTGAAGTGGGTTTTACCGACCCAGCCTTGCAGGGCAGACAGAAGTTCTTTGTTGTGCTGCCAGACACACGGAGACGCCAGCCTGGCACCATCCGCTCCTCTGCCTCGGATCCTTCTGGCAGAAAGCCTCTACCACCACCTAGAGCACAGGAATCTCAGGAGATGAATCTCCCTGGCCCGGGTCCAAGTGGCTTTATTACTGGAAGTACCAGAAAGACCTCTTTCCAAATCCGATCTTTCTCTTCACCCAAACCACAGGCTTATACAAGAAGAAACAGCAGAAGAGTGAACCTGAGCTAGGTCCTGAGGATGTGCAGGAGTTCTTGTGCGGAATACTTTGTGAAGGGCATGGAAAACACTCCTCTCCCACCACAGAGGGAGCTCCCCAAGTCTTGTCTTTATTGCAAAGTTGAATCCCTCTAAAAATCCATAACCCCAAAGCAAGGAACCCAGCACATCCAACCCCCCACACCTCTTGCTCCACTCCCTGGCTTCTTCTTTCCTGGTTTCCCTGAACTGGTTCCCTCACTCCTCCCACTCTGGAGAAGGCAGTCACCATCCATCAGGTGCGAGAAGACCTCTGCAGGACCGTGGGGGCAGAGGCAAGAACACTGGACTGACAAGTCCACAGAGGCCCATGGGAGCCAGCGTGTAGGGGACAGGGACAGCAGGGAGCTCTGGTAACCAGTCACACTCCACAGATCTGCTCTAGTGACTGACGGGCAGCAACTCCTCCTCCAGGTCACCCTTCCTGGCCCTGTGGTCAGGACTCCAATGAAGAGTCCCTGCTCTGCAGTAACAGGCTGTGCGACGTCAGGAGTGTTAGTGAACTTCTGGAGGCCTCACTGTTCTTCCCCATAAAATAAGAGGGCAGAGCTAAAATCATGTCAAAACTCCCTCGAAGGCTTGGCATTCTATAATTTTAAATCCATTGTTCTATCTATTTGCCTCAGTTTCCTCCAGTATCAAATTGAGCAGTTGGAGCAGATGATTTTAAAGTCCCTTCCAACACTGAGGCTCCCTGATTCAGCTGAGTCTGGATCACAAGCTGGGATTATGCTAGTAATCTCAGTGGCTCTTTCTTTGCCAAATAATGATAGGAATGCACTTCCGCTGAATGCCCCCGTCCCAGCTACCAGTACATCTGGTTGGGAAACCTACAGCTACTTCTATCTGTCCACTTGCCAACACGGAAATCTTCAAACAAAGATGGGATGATTAATAGCATCTTTAATAGGGCCCCCACCTTGACATTAAATCTTGGGCTGCGGTTATCGAAAACAGCAAGTACACAAAGAACTTACTCATGGCCTTGAGAGCAAGCCAGAGACCATGCAGGTGGCTGGAAGGAAAACTGACATGAATTACAAAGAAAAGGTGCATTGAGTTAATAGAAAATAACTGTGGTATTTGGGGATGGCGGTTGAAAACAGATGTGAGGGGCAGGCCACCTCATCCTCATGAGGAGTGAAAGCAAAAGCCACAACTTTTCTCAATCACACACACACATACACACTCTTTCTCTCTCTCTCTCTTTCTCTTGCTCAAATAAAACATATGGAGTTCACTATGTTGGCCGAGGGGTGTGGGTTTTGTGCCCTCGGAGGGATATTGTAGAGCTGAAAGCTGACTAGACATGGCACCTAAAAACCAGTACTCTGGGAGGGGTCTGATGCTAAGGAAGCAGTGCAGAGGTAGGATGGCCATTTTACACACTGGAGGGGGTGTTGGGCATAAAGATTTACGTTCAGGATCCACCTAGCACTCGGTGGTCTTTTATAGAATAAATTGTTAAACCTCTCGATCAAATTTCTCATCTGCAAAATGAAGACTACAAATATCTAGTCTATCAGAAAACATATTTTTAAAGTGTGTAAAACACACACAAGTATTAGGGACAGAGTAGACACTCCCCCCACATTGGAACTTACTATGAAGATGCATCCAGGTATCCAAGATCAGAACACAGTAGTGGGCCAAGCCAGAAAGACAAACAGAAATCAAGAAAGGACAGGTAGTGACAAACGTGGCAAAATGGTGGGGCAAGGGCCGAAACAGCGAGCTACAAGAGACCCTTCAGCACCATTGCTTTTAATAAATATCGAGGAACATTAAGGGAAAGAAGGTGGATTGCCATAAGAGTGGTCAAAGATGACTCCATTCAATGAGAGAGAGAGATGCAAAAACATAAAGCAAAGGAAGAGAGACCATAGAGACACACTCCAAATATTAATAGTAGTTATCACTGCTGAGGTTATTTAAGGTTTTTTTTTGTTCGTAAATCAATATTGCCCAAATTATATTAATATATATATTTCAGTTTTTATCTCAAAGTAATAAAAATGGCACATTAAACCTTTCATAATATGCACTGAGTAGCTGCTATAGCAAGAAAGCTGCAGCCCTGGAGAAGGTCACAGGCACTCTCTGATTGAGGCTGAGTTCCAATTACTTGGAACATGTATAGAGAATCCCAGTCAGCCAATAAATATATGTAGAAGGCATTCTTAATTCAAAAGCAGGACACTAACTATTTCAGGAAAAAATATTGATTCCCAAAGAGCCTCCATCCCATTAGGGAATTAGACATGCTCACGTAAAATTATAACTCAATGCACGGTGCACCGGTGAAACAGTAAATTCAAGGAGGGTGATTTGAGCCAGGCCATGGAGAACTGGGAAACTTCAAAGGGAAGGATAAAGTCACTTTCTGTTGCAATGACAATTTAATTAAAAAGAAGTTCCATCCTACCCACTCCACCAGGTAACAGAGAATTCATTGTATTCTGAGGAACTGAAAATCTTACAAGAAGGCAGATTGCATGACCTTTCATTTGCAATAGCTTCTTTCAGGAAAGGGAATCATTAGGATCACATAGAAGGGCCCGCTTTATTTCACTGAAGAGATAACTTTAAACAGGCTTCCAAACCACATGCAACACACTCAAGGAGCAAATTCCCTGTGCTGGACTCCTATAGGGCCTAATTCTCACCTCAGCCTCACACTTACTCAGCTTCTCTCACCTGTTATTGTCAAGCTACTTAACTGCCTTCTACTCCTCATCCCCAGCCCCAAATATCCTAGTAGACTGTGAACCCCTTTTCTTCTTGCACTTATTCATTCACCATTTTTTCAACACAAGCTATGTGACAGCAACACAGAGATAAACAAGATAGCCCCCATCCTCACAAAGCTGACAGTCTAGCAGCAATCACTGATTTATCAGTAGATCCCTACAAGCCTGATGGCTGAGACATGCATGGAGCGTCCAAGAGAAGGGAGAGAAGATGCGTCCAACCATCCTGAACCCATTCAATAGGGATAGGGACATTCCCAGAAGAGGGGTGGCAGAATAAAGACACTACCCATGGAGAAAAGGAACTCAGAGTGAGCAGAAAACCATGTGACCAGAGCGGGATCTTAGAGGGGGAGGCGGAGAGTGGGAGGACATAATCATAACAACTAATGTGTCCTGAGGGCTAAGCGTGTGAGCTGAATTAACTCTCATGGTAACCCTATGAGGTTGGTTCTACCTGCCTAATGTTATAGATGAGGAAACTGAGGCCACAAAGGTTAAGTAACCACGCTGAAATACTGCCCCCTGAGGCTGGAAGGCTCAGTTGGGGATGGCCAGAAAACCCCTTTGGTGTCATGCTAAGGAGCCTGGTTTTTCTCATAGCCAATGAGGGGACAGGTCAATGGTTTTAAGCAGGAAGGAGACAGAGTCAGATTTGTGTCTTGAGAGGCTACTCTGGCAAGGTGTGGGGAATTGATATGAAGAGAGATCCAACTAGAGTTAGAGGCACCAGCTAAAAAGTTGTTGCAATATTCCTGTGAGTGATGAGCAGCCTGATCTAATGGTATAAGGAAGGAATAGAGGGAACAGATGTAAGACGTATTTGTTGGGAGAAGTTCACCATGAGTCACTTCAGTGTCTGCATACCTTACGAACAAGGTACTGCCTACCCTTGGTTCCAGGCAATCTTTTCAAAGATGTTGATATGGAGAACAGCCTTGGAAGAAATGATCTCCCTCTGGAGCAAAGGGAAAGCATGTTAACTGCCCAATATAAAAGATTTGGGTTCCCTGAGCTCAGGGTTCCTCTTACGTAACATGATGCACTGCATGTATAGGTGTCACCTGGTGCTCTTCATGACACCCTGTGGGAATTGGGTCTTAGAGAAACAGTGCATGAAAATGCTGACACTGTGGCTATTGCTACTGCTATGAGTAATAAAGTCCTTTGTCTCTAACCCAGGAATCTCGTGTCTTTCGTCAGCACCTACAGAACTGTGTGTGGCAAGCAAGTTTGTTTGCAAATAGGGTAAAGTCTCAAATCTTTCACAGTTCTTGACAATATTTAGGAGGAAAAATCAGCAAGATTGGTGACTGCCTAAATGTAGAAGAGTGGGAGAAAAAAGGAATCAAAGATTACTTCTATTTCTTTTAGTCTGAAGTCTGAACAGTGGTTTGAACTGTTGCTTTAGAAGCAGTGCCATCAACTGACATGGAATATGTAATAGGTGCAATGATGGGATATATAACAAGGCTCAGGGGGTGCTGGGGATTAGATAATACATTCAGTTTAGAGGCCTATGAGACATCCACGTGGAAATATCCAACACCGAGCTGAATAATGGGGTCAAAAGTGGAGGGGCTGGATGAAAGATATATACAGGGGTCATTAGCACTGGGGTAGCTAAAACCATGACAGTGGATAAAATCCTCTATCCAACATATTAAAATGTTTGCTGGACCCTCAGGGAGCCAAGGGCAGACCATTCAAAGGAGCCATCATATTCATCCTTAAGCCCTTAGTGCCCAGCAGAGAGCTTTGCACAATGTATATGCTGAATAAATATCTGTTAAACAAATGGATAAAAACAGACTTAGACTTAGTTATAATCTTTGGTTATATTAAAGTTGCCTCAACAATTACCTATGTAATGCTACTCCAGATTTTCTCAAATACAGGGTTTCTTAATTTGTTTCACATGAAATACAACCAGTTTCATATGCAAATAATTACAAATTTATCATTCTCTCATGTGTAATACAAAATTCTAAGACTTATAATTTTATGGTCATTAAAAAGCAGAACCGTTGGTTTTCTTATTGGAGAAAAGTTTCAAGTTCTATTATTTATAGGATCACTTCTGCATTCGTTCATTTAAAATAAAAAATTTACTGAGGACCTACTATGTTCAAGGAACTACTAAAAGCCATAAGGGATCTAAAAGTTTAAAGTCCCCTCCTTAAAGGAATTTACAAAGGCAGAGTGGTGGCAAATACGCCAGACTAGAATTTAGTTCCTAGATCCACATTTAGCAATTTTATGACCTCGAGCATGTTACTTAACCCCTTTAACCTTTAGTTTTCTCAGTGTGAAAAGGGAATAATAAAAATGCATACCTCATAATTGATGAGACTTACATTGTATAATACATGTAGAGTACCTGAGATATATATAGTACCCTCCCTCCAAAAGTGGTAGCTAGTATTATTACCTTCATAGTAAGCCAGGTGAGGAAGAAGTATTCATAGAAAAGGCACTCAGTGAGGGATAATGCAAAACATTACAAATGCTAGTGAAGTGTTCTAAAGCACTGGAAACTCAGAGATTTTGTTACTGAAAACAGTAACAGTTAAGACTATTGAGTCCTTACAATGTTTGAACTTATTAAACCATCCCAGTAAACCTGTGAATGAGTGAGTAGTAGTATTCCCACTTTTCCCATGAAAAAATTGACACCTAGACAAGTCGAGAAACTTGCCCAAGATCATCCAGCAGAAAGTGGTGGAGCAGGAAATAAACCCAGGCTGTCTGGCTCCAGAATCCGATGCCAAACTCGCTCCTCAGGGAAAGTAAGAATGCATTTTTTATGATTTATATTTTTAAAGGAAAACACCAAAAATCTTCAGAAGCATTTACCTTAAACCTATAACTACAAATACTGTGATACTCAGTACTGAAAGATTATTTATAAATATCTAAACAGACAAGTGGACAGACTTTCCTAGTCTAGGTTGGCTGGGGTCCTATTTCGTAGATTCTGAAAACTGAGTAAGGAAAATTTAATGCCTCGTGCCAAACACCGTGTAAAGCAAAATCACGGTGCGTCACAGACTGACCCATGAAATCCAAAGTAGCTCAAAACCAAGGCTTGGGGTTTAAAGCCCTGAGGCACGTTTATGAAATAAAATGGCTCCATTTACCAATTCTCATTTCCTACTGTTCATGAACACTTCCTTAAATTTAGTTTAATATACACTCCTCTCAGGTGCAGAGTTTGGGGCTTTTGCTTTTCCACTGCTGTCTGAATAATGTAATGGACTGCTAAGATATTAACATATAGCCACTAGGTTGGGCCATCTTGAACTTTAATCAAGTTTTGTTTTGTTTTGCTTTATTTAATTTTCAAAGAGAATGGCGATGAAATACCCTAAATATCCAACCATCAAGTGATGACTAAATAAACCATGTAGGCTATGCCCATTCAGTGTAATATCACACAAACACTAAAGACATTATTTAGAAAGATTTGGAAAAAATAATATTGTCAAATTAAGCGGGAAAAAAAAAGCTTGATACAAAATAGTTTACACAAAATGATCACATTGGTGGATTTAAAAAAAAAAATGTATTCAGAGAGCAAAAAAGCCTGGAAGAAAATATACCAAAATATTAAAAGTGATAATTATGTTTATAATATAAGCATAAGGGAGATTCAATCATTTTCACTTTCTCTGTATTTGTCTATTTTCTGAATTTTCTTTGATGCACATATATTATTTGTACATTTTTAAATTGCAGTAAACTAATTTAAAAACAGCAAAGAAAGGAAGCAGTAATGGAGAGGAGGAGGAGGCCCAAGCTCATCAAGACTACCTAATACCCTGTCTTTACTTAACTCTTTCAGAGCTTTTTTGGAAAGTACTGCTCTCTTTTAAGATCTATATTTCTTTTACTTTTTAAAAGTCCAGTGTGCTATCCTTCATATTACAGAGACTACTTATACTTTTTAGATGTTTGGAATATTTGTTTTACAGATAGATTAATGATAAATAGATACCATACTGGATAAATAGATAGATGATATGAAGACAGACATTATTTTACCAAAAACGTTCCAGAATAGCTCCTCTTAGAGTCAACACCTGGCTCCCCCCTCCAATTCAACTGTCTCTTTCCTTAAACCAATCAACTGTCTTTTTTTTTTTTTAAGGTAAAGGTTACTCAAAAACATCCTAGACCTAAATATGCGATCTTTGAAACCATGAGTGGAGGGTACAGGTAACCAATTAATGTATGAACTATAGTCATGCATCACTTAACAATGGGGATACGTTCTGAGAAACGCATCATTAGGCAGATTTCATCATTGTGGGAACATCATAATGTACTTACACAAACCTAAACGATGTAGCCCACTACACACCTAAGCCTCACCTATGGTGCAGCCTATTGCTCCTGGGCCACAAACCTGTACAGCATGTTACTGTACTGAATACTGTAGGCAAATGTAACAATGGTAAGCATTTGTGTAATGTAAACATATCTAAACATAGAGAAGGTAGAGTAAAACTGAAGTATAAAAGATAAAAAATGGTAGACCTGTACAGGACATGTACAATGAATGGAGCTTGCAGGACTGGAAGTGGCTGAGGGTGAGCCAGCGAGTGAATGTGAAGGCCTAGAACATCACTGTGTATGACTACAGACTTTATAAACACTATACACTTAGGCTACGCTAAATTTATTTTAAAAAATTTTTCTTTCTTCAATTATAAATCAACCTTAGCTTATCGTAACTTTTTTACTTTATAAACTTCTTAATTTTAACTTTTTGATTCTTTTGTAATAACAGTTTAAAACATAAACACATTATATAACTGTATAAAGTATTTCTTTTGTATCCTTATTCTATAAGATTTGTTCTATTTAAAATTTTCTTTTCACTTTTAAACTTTAAAGATGAAGACACAAACAAACACGTAGCTGAGGCCGACACAGTGTCAGGATTGTCAATATGGCTGTCTATGTCTTGTCCCACTGGAAGGTCTTCGGGGGCAATAACACACGCGGAGCTGTCATCTCCTGTGATAACAATGCCTTCCTCTAGAAAACGTCCTGAAGGACCTGCCCGACATTTTTTTTACAAGTTGAAGGAGTACACCCTAAAATAATGATAAAAACTATAGCATAGTAAACACGTAAACCAGCAACATAGCTGTTTATTATCATGTATTATGTACTGTACATAATTGTATGTGTCATAGTTTTATAGGACTAGCAGCACTGTAGTTTGTTTACACCAGCATCGCCACAAACATATGAGTAATGTGTCACGCTGCGACATTATGATGGCTACAATGTCACTAGGCAATAGGAATTTTTCAACTCTATTCTAACCTCATGGGTTCTATGCAGTCCATCGTATTTACTGTCCATCATTGACCAAAGCATGGTCATGCAGCACACGACTGTAGTTACTACGCAAGCATGACAGGAAGAGTAACTGAGTTCACACGCAGTTAGATGTACACTTTCTTCTGGCAGCCACAAATAATTCATTACCAACAGAAATATCAATATGACAAAAGTAAAACTGCTTTTCAGAAAAGGCTACTCAAACTTAATTTTGTTAAAGAAAAAAAAAATCCTACTCTGCAGGCCAGAAGTTACTGAGTTGAGTCTGGTAAAACGAATGGAATAGCTGCACAAACTACATAATGAACTTTAGAGGCTGTTTACATCTGGGAATGCACATCACGTACACATAACTCCATATGCAACCAGTAATCTTTTAACCACTTTCAAAACACCAGTCATAACACAACCCAAAAAAGAATAATAGTATGCACATTTTTTAAAAGACGAATACAATTATTGGGAGAGCTTCGGGAAATTAACGCAGCCCTACTGTGGAGGTTAAATTCATATGAAGTATAAAAGGAAAACAAACCTGACATACTGAACATTTGTCATATGGCTCTCACTGACAGAGCAAACAGAATTTCAAAGCAGAATGGAAATTGGAGTTCGGCGGGAAGTACAGATGCTTGACTACCTTTCTTTAAGGGGAGTAGAAACATTCCATTAGCTCCCTGCTGCTTTGGCCAAGTTAAGCTCAGTCTTCCCTGCCATTCACCCAAGACAGGGCACCAATGTCTTGATTCTGGTTAACAGAAAATTCAAACACACTCAGACACTGCATCGCAGTAAGCGGTACCTCTGCATGGTTGTCAGCCTTTAACAATATCAACCCAACAGACCCACAAACCTTTTACAAAGTAAACATTAATTAATTGGGAAAGAAGATGGAAGACTAGGAGGGGGGCATTCTTAAAAGGTGGAAAGTCAATTGCATTAGTGGTCACAAAAGAACCGGAGGTGTTTTGTTTGGCTGTGGAGAAGCCACTTTCAGAATTTTAAGCTCTTTAAATAAGGAATCAGTGATTTTAACAAATTAACTTCAGGTTTGATCTGGACCACAAACTGCAAAAAGATGTCGTGCGGTAGAGGAAAATCTACAGTGCCTGTTCTTCTTTCCTTTTATGACTTCTGGACTTTAGTATCATCTTTTGGGCTATCTGCAGAGGCTTTTTTATTCTCATCTGCTCAGAATTCCCCCTCTGATTATGAAATCTTAAGAGACTGCGTGTAGAAGAACATAACTTCTGGCTATAACTTTTTTTCCTGCTTATATCCTGACTCACTTGGCATTCCAACAAATATAGACCCCTATTTATTGCTCATAAATTTAGCTTTGCCACTGGTTCAGATAAGCAAGACCTACAAATGATTCATGACGTGTGTCTTTTCTACAAACTGTCTCAAAAAGCCTACAATAGCCTTCAGATACTACAACGAGGGTAAATGATGGATGAGCAATGATGTTGAGGCTAAAGGCTTGGACTCTGGAATCAGACAGGCCTAAGTTCAAATTCTGACCTTGTATGTCACATTGCATGACCTTGAGCAAGTTCCTTAAGCTCATGATGGTCCTGACCCCAGTGGAGTGATTGGGAGGATAGAAAAAGTAAGGAGCAGATCTGAAAATCTACCTCTTGGGGCTACCTAAGAATAACTTTTTCAAATTATAAAAGCTCCTGCTGCTACTCATGACAATAGGATCAAAAAGAAAGACAGCTTTCAGCTTTAGTCATCTCACATATAGAAGTTGCTGTAGGGCTAGTCTCAGCTTTACTTTTACCTAAAATGTGTGATATATTAACCACTCCCAGGCTCCCTTTCCTCGGCTATAAAATGAGAGGGCTGTCCCGGTGAAGCTCTGCACTTCAAGATCTGAAAACTTGGAAAAATGCAACTCATGTTACTGTTTGCAGTCTATATTACTTAGCAACACAAATGCTTTTAACAAGCAGATCATATTCTCTTTCCAACTATTTTTTCCACACTTGGGTGTATTTTGCTGTATTACAAGCTTCTCAAGGGGAGGGACTGTCTTGCATGTTTTTTCTACCCACAGTGTTTATAACAATGTATGGTGCACAACAGATGAACTTGGAATAAGTGTCCTCCCCAAGGGCACAAGGTATCAGACTATATTTGTCGAAAAAAATGGATTTGAGTAAAACTGGGAGTTCCTTTCTAGGGAGGGACTTCCACTCGTCTCTGTCATCCCTGGGCCTGGGCAGAGCCTGGCACGAAGAAGAAAGAAGGATCAACTAATCTTCTTGCTCTGGAGACATGATGACTAGGAAGCAAATGACCTACTCAAGAAAAAGTGCATAAAGCCTTTGTGGATTGCAGTCCCAGAAGTGCTTCTATGTGCCTGGCACTGTATGAGATGTTTTCTCACCAGCCGTGATGGTTAGAGATGATTGACATTCTTTTTAAAATGAGTAAGCAAGGGTTCTGAGAGATTAAACCACTTGCCCAAAGTCACAAAGCTGATAAACAATAGAGCTGGGATTTAAACGGAGGCTTCTGGAGCCCATGCTCTTTCCACTTTCCATAATGACATGCTAAGGGAGAGGGAATAGCACCAAAATAGACGGACTACCTTATTTGAAGTTATATGGCTTTAGGGGAAGAGGGAGGTGACAGCAACAGGTAAATCTGGCTTAAGGGGGGAAGCTGACCAACTGGGGCCACACGCCCCAGCCAATTATTGATCCACAAGCTTGCCAGCTGCAGCCATGTCCAGCAGGGCTAGAAGGAAAGAATGTTGATTAGAGTCATTTCGCAAGCAGGATCGTCCAGGCTAGTCACTGGGGGTAATGGCAGTGCCAGGACGATTCCTTCTGGTCATTATCTACAAGTCCAGGCCAGCCCATCGGAATGCCTCGGGCCCAGATCTCAGAACAGCAGTCCATCTGCCACGTGTTCTTGGAGCCAATGCACACAGTAAGAGAGCTCCCACATGGAAACACCATCCACATTTTCCAGACAGAGAGCTAGAAGGGGAGGAGGCCTGAACAGCTCATCTCAGGAAGAAATTTAATGACCCTTGGTTTGGGAAAAATCAATTCAAGAGCAAGCCTAAATCCCATGTGCTCTTCATAGAAACAAAAAGAGATAACATTCATTTTTAAAGCAGCAGAGCAGGATAGCTGCTATTTTTAAAAAATGCTATTTTGTTAAGTTCTATTACAATTTTATTAAGATTCAGCATGTGACAGCAATAACCCTCTTATGATTACAGGGAAAACTAATTTAATGAAATTGAATATGTTTGCAACATCTTCTTTTCTTAATAGTAACATCAAATAGAAACCTAAAATCTTACACATCTCTATATATACAAGATAAAACACTCAGTATAATTACTTTTTAGTTCATCTGGGAGTACAAAAATAATTCTCCTAGAGATACCACACTAAGCAGGCTCAGAGTGACCCACATGCTTGAGGCAGACCCTGCCAACCCTCAGCTCAAATGCCCAAGTGCTTCCTGGTGCTTCTCCATCACCTCAGCTCCACGGAGACGCTCCAAGACTGGGGTGACACACCTTCCTTATTACAAGAGCTTTACAGCCTGCTCAGCGTGGAGAGGACGAGAGACTGTACAGGATGTTGGAGAGAAATCAAAGCAGATCGGCAACTAACTGAGGTTTCTCCTTGAGTTGAAAAACAAAGAAAAAAAAAAAAGAAGAAAAAGGAAAAATGCACTCAGGATGGAAAGCACTGACGTGCTATTTCTAAGCACGCCAGGCGCCATAAATATTTGTAAAGTATAGTCTTTATATTTTCAGTATTCAAGGGCATAACTAAAAAAAATCAGTGTGTAAATATGCACATGTGCTAACTATTGTCTTATATCACTTTAAAAAAAAAAAAAAGGCAAGCAGACGTCCAAGTATTGCTGGAAAAGTTTGAGTTGTTTCTCTCTGAAATTTACTCTGGTTGGCTGTGTAGTGTCTGTCTTTGTACACTACCCTGAAGGGGGAAAATAAAGGAACTTCATAGGTAGAAGCTCCAAAGCCATGTTTGACTCCTCTCTGGCCTCTTCCCTCCCAGAGCAGCCCGTAGGAGCTTGGAGAACACATCACGCCCTAGGGACCATTCTAAGGTTCTTCCCTGTGCTAAGCAGAACCCTGGACCCTGGGAGCTTCTGCTTATGGGCCCTGGAGCCCAACAAAACAAAGTAAAGTGTGAAGACCATTCTCATGCCTTCTCTTTTTGTGGTTCGCTCTTTTCTGGGAATACCTATTGTAGTTCGCCACTGCTAAGACCCCAAGAGAGGTCTGACCAGCACACACTCAGAAAAGATAAAAGCACCAAAACCCTTCCACTCAGGCATTCCATCTCACTTACACTCCTAATCGAAGCAATGAAATGTTTTAACTAGGGATCCCTGCCCCAACCCAAAACTCATACTTAAAATGGATTAATATTAACAGCTACCTTTTACTAAGTATGCGTTTTTTGCCAGGAATTATGTTAGGTAGGTGCTTTAGGTAGAGTCCGTTCTTCTATAACATAACATACAAGTTCCAAAAAATCACCATGCTATGCAAAATTGTGCAATAAAAACCACAGGGCTTATGGGGAAACGGGATTGGGGGACATCACGCAAAAACTGATCAGTGACACAAAATAAAAAGAATCTTGTAAAAATGGTAACATAATTTTACACATGTTAAATGGCTAAGAAATACATACTACATCAATAAATTTGGCATTTTACCTTGAAAAAAACCTGAAATTTACTTGTGGAAGTGGGCATCAGAAGGGTTGCAGCAGAAAGAGGGCTGGTTATTGGAAATCAGACAGAAAGGTGGAACTGTATACGCAGAGGTGTGTGGCTTGTACGCCTTGGTGACCTGAGGTCGCTGGCGGGTGTGTTCTGTGTATGCCCATGCAGCGTGCTTTAGCTCGGTGCTGTCTTCTGAGTTCATCTAGTGTTTCTCGATCATATATGCAAACGCAAAATTTGTGTTATCCTCAAATTTTCCTTAATATATCAATCGGATTTGAACAAATTTGCGTTTTCAGAACAAGTGTTATAACAGAACTGATTATACTTTTATCTCACTGAATCCTAACAACACTGAAACAGAAGTGGTGTTAATTCCATTTTCCAGGAAAGGAAACTGAGGCTCAGAAGTGGTTCCGCAAGCTGCGTCGGTGGTGATAACTAAGTTGCAGAGCAAGGACAGGGCCAAGGCCTGCCAGGCCTCCCCTCCCCACCACCACACTATACCCTAGAGTTGCTTTCTTTTTGGCAACTAGTGCTGGATAGGAGGTTCTCACACCTTCTGGGAAGATTAGAGCCTGCTCTGATTCCTCCACTCCTGCTTTATTTGTCTGCACCACAGTGGTGTGGGAGTCAATGCAAATATCTATGTCTGCAGCACAACCATGTCCCCTACCTCAAGCAATGAGCAATGGCCCCAAAGATAAGTATTAAGCTTTTTACAAAGAGTTGGTGGGTTTTTCTGATTTGTTGTTGTTGTTGTTTGGCCTCACTGCTGTGATACTCGCCAGTAAGATACAACAGAATTTCAGCAGATTTCATGAAGCTTACGGATTCACTTTCTAGAAATTCCTTTTGCTGTTTTCAGAACCTCTCTTCCTGAGAGCTTGCGTTCCAGTTCCTTGGCGAGGGAGAACTAAGCTGTCTCACTCCATAAAATGACTGTTGAAAATGAAAGTCTGACCAAGTCATTCCTTTCCTGGAACCCCTCCATGGCTCCACACTGCCCTTAGAATCAAATCCAAGCTCCTCGGCACCCACAAAGCTCTCCCTGATCTGCCCCCAGACTATTTCGCAAGCCACATCTCTGTGCACTTCTCTGCCCCCACACGCTGGATGCTCCAGACGGACTGAACTGCTTTCAGCTCTGCCAGTTCTCCACGGTTCTCACTTCCAGACTTTGTACAGGTTATTCCTCCTGCCTGGAATATTCTCCCATTGCATCACCCTCCCTCTGCCCACTGAATTCCTATTCTATCTCCAGATCTCAGCCTCTGCGTCCCTTCCTCCTAGAAGGCTTCAGGGTCCTGTACCCACATCTGGATCAGAAGTCCCTCGTGAGTGTTCTCATAGCTCACTGCACATTCCCCATCACAGCTGCTATCCCACTGCACTGAAATTACCCATACATGTGTCCAATGACTAAGCTCTATGCGGGCAAGAACTGTGTCGAGTTGGTTAAACGAATAAAGGAATGAATATATTTGCATAACATATAGCACGAAAGAGCTTTCGTGTGCAAAATCTCATCTGATCCACGCGTGCCATTTCATGAAACAAATGGAGAATCAAACAAAGGGTCCAAGAGAGCAAAAGCACTAGCTATTGCCATACAGATCGCAGGTGGTGGAGTATTTATTCATTCACTCATTCATTCAATCAAGTTACAGAAACTACTATGTTCTAGGCACAGGGTATACAGCAATGACCAAATCATACAGAAACCCCTGCCCTGGTGGAGCTTACATTCCAGTGGTGGAAGGAAAGACAATAAACCAAATAAATAAATAGGATATACAGCACATTAATATATCCATTTATCAGATGGTGATGATACTATGGAAAAAAATAAAGCAAGGAAAGAAGATAGATAGGGCCTCACTGAGACAATATAATTTGAACAAAGACCCAGGAGAGGTGAGGGAGTGATCAATGCTGGCATCCGGCCTCCAGGGAAGGAATAGTAAGTGCCCAGGTGCTGCAGCAGGAGTAGGCCTGGCAAGTTCGAGGAGGAGCAGCGGGGACAGTAGAGCGGGAGAGGAGTGAGCTGCATCTCAAATTTGGGGGATGAGAAAAATAATAGCTAGTATTTCCTGAGCACCTACTATGTGCCACGGGAATACAGTGATAAACCAGAAAGACACATCATCCTCTGTCCTTACAGACCTTACAATCTGGTCATATAGGTTCAAATATGCTGGAATCCAATCATGCTCTGAAATACAACATGCATGTAAAGGTCAATTCACTGATTAGCTAACACAAGGATGTCGATCCCTTGAAAACTGTTTTGTCAGACCTTCTACTGAGTGAAGAAACAGGTGGTGAAAAGTTGCACCCATCAGTGATTTTTGTGTTGGCTTTCTAGAGAGGAACAAAAAGTCATCTTCTGCATATAAACAGTGCCAGCAGCCACATCACAGGGGTTTATGAACTGTGGCTTACTGATTAAGTATATGAAATTAACAGAAAAATGTTTTAAAATGTATTATTGCTAGGGAAATTATGTAATAAAGACAAAGCTTCCCTATTACTTAGAGTAATGAAAACAAAAATAAGGATTTATAAGCTTCCCAGCTCTGACCTAAATTTGCTATGCATTATTTTTCTACATGTCTTTCTACTTTAGAAAAACCACTACTAATTGCATTCACATTACACAGTATCAACCAAACCTGGATTTGAGTTTCCTCCAAGACCACCAACAGGCTCAAGTTACAGCAAGTTTATTAAATGGGATTGTTTTTTCTCTTTTATACAAGAACTAGGATGCTGTTACCTTTCTGGGGTGACCAAACAGATAAATGCTTGATAAGTAACATTTTAAGAAAATCCCAAACATATAAATAAGGGGAGTATGCACATTTTCTTAGCTCACAAAATAATAAGAGACTCTTTTAAAAGCCTACAGTTTATTGGTGGCTGCGAGCCTGGAGCTAATGAAAAAAACATTTACGAGTTTGGTTTCCACAGCTTTTCTTTTGTGTTCCCTGAGTGCAGATGCTCCTGGCTGTACTCTAGGAAAACCTGGAACTCAGCTGGAAACAGAGAACACAAGAATTCGAGGCCAGTTCAATTTCACCAAGGTTAAACTTCCCTGCCTCGCAGGGAGCACCAGCTCTCCCTTGGAAGGCAAATGTGATGACCTGTTATTTTCATGGCAGCATCCGGCCTCAGTCTTCCTTTAATGAGCTCTACCCTCATGCTTCAGAGCACAAAACCTAGAAAGTTTCTTGGAGATTAAATCACCCAAATTGTGTGTCATCAAGGCCCTTGCCACGGCCAAGCACGACGCTCCCAGTTTCTAGAGCAGATTCCAGCCAACCCCTTGTCATCATTGCAGTCTCTGAGTCCCCTCCAATTCCTTATCTTCTCCTTTGTACTGATCACTTCAGAACCCCACACACAGTCCTTACTGACTCCCCCCAGCACAAGGAAGGGAGGGGTATGAGGTGGGGACTGGGGGGTGAATACTCAGTCCCTGCCCTCCCACTTTTAGGAAAATCAGTCTTATTTATGATACTGCTGCCACTGCCGTGGTGTCCATTGCCATTCCACTATCTCCTGGGGCCCAGACTCTCCTTGCATCCACTTCTTTTCTAAATTTTACAGATGAGGAAACTGAGGTCCACCCAGCTGGGGGCGGACCTTGACAGCAGGATTA
Source organism: Avahi laniger (assembly GCA_963575035.1). Taxonomy (NCBI): domain Eukaryota; kingdom Metazoa; phylum Chordata; class Mammalia; order Primates; family Indriidae; genus Avahi; species Avahi laniger. The sequence goes on from CAUYSK010057603.1 coordinate 24,978, forward strand.
GGATTCATTCCACCGAATCACTCTTATTAAATCCAATGGCTCAGATCTAACCTACTGAATATGGATTTGGCTAAAAAGGAAATAAGCACTGACTATTTCTCCCAAGTCACACAGAATAAAGAAATGGAACATTGACACAGAGGAGTAATAGGACACTATTAAAAATTCAGTGTTGAATTGAGGCAGAATTTATGTATCATAACATTCACTCATTGCAAGTATACAGTGCAATGGTTTTTAGTAAGTGTAGGCAATTGTGCAGTCATCACTGCATTCCACCTTTAGAACATTTCCATCATCCCCAAAAGTTCTACTGTTCCTGTTGGCAGTAGTTAATGCCTGTTCCCACCTTGCCCAAGGCAAACACTGATCTGCTTTTTGTCTCTAATTTCTGCCTTTTCTAGAAATGTAACATAAATGGAATTATATAATATGTGGTCTTTCGTGCCTGGCTTCTTTGACTTAGCATAATGTTTTTGAGGTTTATGTATGTTCTAGCCTACATCAGTGTTTTGCTCCTTTTTATTACTAAATAGTATTCTGTTGTATAGATACACCACATTTTGTTTATCCACTTAGTAGCTGATGAACATTTGGGTTGTTTCCATTTTTGGCTATTATAAATAATGCTGCTTTAAACATCTGCATACATGTCTTTGTGTGGACATGTATTTTCATTTCTTTGGGATAAATACCTAGGAATGGAGCTGTTGGGTCACATGGTAAGTTTATGTTTAATTTTTAAAGAAATTGTGAAACTGTTGTCCAAAGTGACTGCACCATTTTACATTCCTACCAGAAATGTATAAGGATTTCAATTTCTCTACATCCTCACCAACACTTGGTACTATTAATTTTTTGGTTTGGATTTTTTTTTTTAACTATAACCATTCTGTGGGTATCTTAATGTGGTTTTAGTTTACATTAGAATATTCAACAACACTGAGAAATATTTACCATAGAATATTAAGATAAATAAAGCAAAATTCAACATTGTCTGTATAGGAGGACCTCACATATGTGAGCCCTACACGTATATGAAGACTGAAAAAAATACATCAAAATATTGACAAAGAATATGAGAGCATATTTTTCTTTACTCTTAACTGTAAAATTTTTGTGAGTATATTATCAGTGAGTATATTTATTAGTGAGTATATAATAAAAATATATTTTAGAAATTTAAAATATTGTTAAAATACTAAGAATTATGCTTTGCAAGTCATTGAGAGTTAGGATATACATACCCAAGCCTCAGCTAAACTCAACTCTATTATCCATTTATGTTTATAGCAAATTTGCAAAACCAGATTGGCTTCTCACTGCTCCAAAGCATGCTTCTGAGATCCTACCCTAGGGGTCAGCAAACTACAAACCCCAGGCCAAATCCAACTTACTGTCTATTTTTGTATGACCTACAAGCTTAAGAATGGTTTTTACATATTTAAATGATTGGGAAAAAAAATCAAAAAAAGAATCATATTTTATGACACATGAAAGTTGTATGACAGCCAAATTTCATTTCTATAAATAAACTTTTATTGGAATAGAGCCATGCTCATTTGTTTTCAAATTATCTATGGCTGTTTCCTGCTATTAGAGCAGAGTTGAATAGTTGCAACAGAGTCTATATGGCTTACAGAACCTAAAATCTTCACTAGCTGGGCCTGGACCTTTGCAGAAAAAGTTTGTTGATTTCTGTGTACCCATCCCTGAGGGGTACTTGGAAAAGAAAAGCTTATCCTAAGGAAAACTCATTAGTGGAAAATAAAACTTTGGATTGGCCATTCTTTATATTATTTCATATTTATATGTCTTTTCTAAAAATTTAAAATTTGTAGTCAAGAGTTGCAACATCAAAAATTTTTGGCTAGGCAGGGTGGCTCACGCCTGTAATCCAAGTACTTTGGGAGGCTGAGGCAGGAGGATCACTTGAGGCCAGGAGTTCCAGACCAAGAGACCCCGCCTCCACAAAAAAATTTAAAAAAAAAATTAGCAACGCGTGGTTTCCCCTGCCTGTAGTCCGAGCTACTTGCTCTGAACGCTGAAGCAGGATTGTTTGAGCTCAGGAGTTTGAGGCTGCAGTAAGCTACGATGATGCCTCTGTACTCCAGCTGGGTGATAGAGTGAGATCCTGACTCACTAAACAAAACAAAACAAACAAAAAGCAAAAACAAAGAACTTTCAAAGCACTACTTTAAATATAAGCCTTAATTTCTCTGCTTGGCACCTAGTAGGTCCTCAATATTTATTGGACAAATAAATAGATGGATGGATGGGTGGGTGGATGAATGAGTGGGTGGGTGGATGAAAGGGTGGGTGGGTGGATGTATGTATGGAATCAACATTTATTAGGGGCTAACTGTGGGCTAAGTGCCATTGCAAGTCCCAGTGTGGGTTGGGAGGGACTAAGGAAAAATTGTCCTCAGGAATCCCTCAGTAAGATAATGGGTGTGAACCAGGAACTTACAAGAGAAAAAATACAAATAACAAAAAACATTTGAAAAAGATGTTTAACATTACCAGTAAATCAAAAGTATATAAACGTAAATGACAATATCATTCTCCTTTTTAACCTAGCAAACAGTCAAGTATTTAAAAAATAACAATACATAGTGTCAGTATATGTAAAGGAAAAAGCACTTTCTTTCCATAGACCACAGAGGGGTAGGCACTTCCCCAGCCTTTATGGAAGGCACAGTGATTGCACATATCAAAAGGCTTTGACCTTTGACCCAGTAATTCCACTTCTAAGAATTATGGCCAAGAAAATAATCATGGATATGCACAAAAATGTACAGAGAATCACAGCATTATTTATACTAGGGAAAGAGAGAAAGAGAAAAAAGGGGGGAAAAAAAAAATAATGTCCAACCACAGGGATTAAAAAAATGTGATGCAATCACACACAATGCTAAATTGTGCAATGATTTAAAACTGATGATTTGAGAACCATGTATTTTGATACAGAGAGAGAGCTGTTCACTTACAAGAGCATAAGCCCATTTTTTTTTTTTTTTTTTTTTTGAGACAGAGTCTCACTCTGTTGCCCGGGCTAGAGTGCCATGGCGTCAGCCTAGCTCACAGCAACCTCAAACTCCTGGGCTCAAGCGATCCTCCTGTCTCAGCCTCCTGGGTAGCTGGGACTACAAGCATGAGCCACCATGCCCGGCTAATTTTTTCCTTATATTTTTAGCTGTCCAATTAATTTCTTTCTATTTTTGGTAGAGACGGGGTCTCGCTCTTGCTCAGGCTAGTCTCGAACTCCTGAGCTCAAATGATCCACCCGCCTCGGCCTCCCAGAGTGCTAGGATTACAGGCGCGAGCCACCACCCGGCCTCCATTTTTTAATTGGATATTTACACAGAAAAAGTTTTCAACAATATAAGCTTAAGTGAAAATAATTGTTATCTCTTACTTATTTTTCTTTTTACTTCTCTGCTCTTTTCTCATTTTCTACAACAAACACATCACAGGTTTAATTTTTTTAAATAACAAAAAGGATTAAAGATATAGTAATAAAAAGGATGACTCCAGGATACTCACACAAGTAGAATAAAGGAGCAAAATCATTAGTTAATTAATAATCAGTTAATTAATTTACTCAAGCAAACTAGGTTGTGAGTTCTTATGGACAGAGACCTAAACTCATTCATTCAACAAATATCTGTTTATCATCCCCTAAGTGCCAGACCGTTCCGAATACTGTGGTTTCGTCAGTAAACAACATAGACACATCCCTGCCTTCATGGAGCTTCCACTCTAGAGTTTCGGCGTGTCTCCTATCTCTATACTCCCACGTCAGTAAGCACTGTGCTGGACACATGCGACAGTCCTGCATTCGATTCACGGTGGTTAATTTCTAGAGGATTCATCATGGCGAGCTTCCCAGTAGACTTACTAAATGCTTTTATAATCACACACACACAAAATATTTGAGCTAAGTCCAGCTTTTCATGAAATCGTCTAGTGTCCAACGTGGGGTAAATCTGGAATACCAAACTCCAATATGAGAACACAGGTTCTTGGGACAATTTCGACTCAGTCCTCAGCCACATGGGGAGGGGGGAAGCTGTCAGATAATATTTCATGAATAGCTGGGCTTAAGTTACTTGAACCACCTGGGACTTTCCTTAAGCTACATTTTCCTCTGGCCAAAATATCCTCGCGGCTGAAGCTGCCTGTTCAGTATCACGCCACGGGGAAATGGGTCTTTCTGTTTTCCTCATAACAGCAGACGCTGCCTCTTTTTCAGGCGAGGGAAACCCTGGACCTGCTATTGAGCTTATGTAATAACCGGCTCCCCGCTGAGGTAAGCCACTGAGAGACCTGCATTCCATTTCAGAAGACAGATTTTTCTACATTTGGGCCAGTGTCGTTCATAAAGTATTGACTCAGAAGAAGTACACACGGGTGCTTTCAGCTTCCCAGAAGTCCTGAACCACTAACACATCAACTCACGATGATTCTTTTGCAAAGGCAGCAGTGAAAAGTTTCAGCAGTTTCCAGCGGATACCAAATACTACCAATCATCAACAATTGCACGGGTCGTTCAAATGAAAGCCACGAACATCACCATGTGACGGTCAGGCAGAAGTCACTGAAAACTGGACACGGAGGCAAGATGGTGCTCTCATTCTGAGTTCAAACCTTACCACCAGCACTTCCTCCCTGGGTGAATCTGTGGGACAAGGAACTGGACTTTGTGAAGTTCATCAATAAAATAAGAATAATGATACCATGGTTAAAGGTGAGCATTATGCAGAGCACCTTGCTTTGATCCAGGCACGACCTAAATACTTAATACAAGGCAGTTCCAGTGCTACTCACACCTGCACGCCCAACCCCCAGCATAATCTTGGCATAAAAAGGCCTATTTGCATGGAAAGTGAACACAGTCTTTCCCCTTCCCCTGCTCCCAGGGGCTCCTCATGGACCACCAGCAAGTGCCGCTTGCTACAGAGGAGAAGCCTGGAATGGAGAGAGCATATTCCCCCACGATTGGAAGGAAGGGCTTAGGGGTCAGGGATCTGAATTCAAGCCCCATCTCTGCTACTTCCTAGCTGTACCACTCACACAGATTAGTGAACGTCTTCATTCCTCATCTATTTCTCCATCTGCACAACAGGCATAAAAACAGTACCTATCTTATATCAAAGGCTTGTTGTAAGGATTATAGGAGAAAATGCCTATGAAGTCCTAACACTATCACTACACAACCATTCCAAGCAGGGGATGCATCCAGAACCTCACCTGAACTTCGAATTTTACTGTCGACCCCTGGTATGTTCATTCTTGTATCCACATGCTCCCCAAGGCCGTAAAAGAACTGATTCCAGCTAAACTCAAAATTCACATCAAACCTTACAGCAGAAATGACTGCAAGGCAGCAGAAAAGAAAGAGAAGGCAAAATTCACTCTTTCCAGGTGCTGGACTAGGACTTCAATTCTACTAGAGCAATTTTCCTTCTCCTAATCTCCCAATAGTCCTCTGTAAACTAAAAACAAAACAAAACAAACAACGAAAGCCTTCGGCAGTGCAATTACAACCGCAATTTCCAAAGTCCACCTTACTGAACACTGTTTCTTTGTGGCCTGCAGCAGTACAGAGGGAGAGATTTCATTCAATATCCAGACAGGTGTGTGGAAAAATACAGCCGGATTGCAGGGATAGCAGGGGGCAGGAAGAGCCACCGACCCCCTAATGTGCCTTGTAGGGATCACAAAAACATTACAATGGCTTCAAGTGAGTCACCCAGCTTAGCAATTCCACCCCTGGGTCTTCTCCAACTTGAGCTTCAAACAAAAAGACATCTCACATTTTGATATCTTACCAATAACATTTTACCAAACATGCTGGAACTTTTGGTTTAGTAAGTTCACCACTTTTGCCTTATTAAGAGAAAGATGAGTTTTAGGTTTCAACCATGTGTCTTGATGCCTACATAACATTTGTAAGATACTTTCAGAACTGGGTCATTTCTCATATCCAAATCCTACTCATACTTGAAGGTCCACCTCAATTACCCCATTCCCTGCTTATAAGAGATTCCTTTTATTGTCAACTACTATGAATTGGGAGATTTGTATACGTTGTGTAAACTTTATCCTCACAATGAGACCATGATGCAGGTGTTAATAACCCCACTTTATGATGAAAATTTGAGGACCAAAGAGGCCAAGGTGTACCGCTCCTGAGTGGCAGCACTGGTATTTGAGCCTAGCTGTAGGTACCAGGTACTTTTTATTCCTCCACTCAACTTTTCCAACCAACAGGTATGTTTCCCATCTGCTGCCTTTCTCTGGCGATTCCTGTCTATGCCATGTCCTCTGTTTTCAGCAGCATCATCTTCATGGGCACGTGCCTTGGCCTCTTACGAAGATTAATTTTCCGATGGAAGGAACTCTGTCTGTACCTTTTCTCCACCCCCCTCACAACAATGACTGCTGCAGGGAGGCCCGGAGTTTAGGAAGCTTGTATGACTTGCTCGAGAGATCACACCCAGCAGTGAAGCAGGTTCAAGCATAAATATGCCAAAAAAGCACCAATTATGTCTTCAAGTGTGGTCCCTTACAAAAGGTGTGAACACACTTGTGCCTGTCCCCATAAATCAGTGCCTACAAAAACCTCCTTCACTAGGAAGAAAAGATGTCATGTTTGGAGGTCTGAGAAAGCCATAGATGATCCAACCACAAAAAAATTAACTGACTGATGACCCAAAGGTAAGTGTGTGTGTGTGTGTGTGTGTGTGTATGTGTGTGTGTGTGTGTGTGTATTTTAAGTTGTAAAAAGAAGATGTGATTTAGTCACAAGAAACTCCAAAAGCTACAGGAACTTTCTGTGACAATCTGGGAAGAGCAGAACCTCTCCCCTTTCCCTGAAGACTGATGAGGATCCTCAGGAAAATGATCTAGTCCCAGAGAATCTTTGGAAGCTTTCGGTATCCTTCAATTTCTGGGGATTTAGCAATTATATCTTATTAGTAATCTTCTAGGATCTCCCATCTAGACCCTGGAGCAGAAATACAAGGAAGCATAAATTGAAATACAGAGAAATCACACCATGGTCTCCACACACCAGTTTCAAATCCCAGCTCAGAAAGATAACTCCTCTAAGGCTCAGTTTGCTCATCTATAAACTGAGACTGTTGAAAGATAAATGAGATTAAGTTATTAAAGCAGTTAGCACCATGCCTGGTACACAGAAGTGCATATAACCTAAGGAATAGGCTATATCTTATATATTCAGCATCAGCATCATCACCATTATTTCTATTGGATCCTTTACAGGACAAAACTAGGGAGGAAAAAGATGCTCATTTGGGGCTGTAACTAAACATAAGAGCAATTTTCCCTTTTTCATAGAAAAAGACAGTTACAGAAAAACACGGCACTTTTCCTCTGGTTTTATGAATTAGTTCCAGCTCGGCAGCCAACATCCACCAAAGGAAGAGAGGGGCAGAGCAGAAGGGCGCCCTGGCAAATACAAGGAGACCTTGGGGGATAGGTGGAGAGATCAGTGATAGAGCAAACAGAATAAAAAGGCAATGGTAGAATCTGGGTGATGAGTAAATGGGTGTCCGCCATACAATTCCCTCAACTTTTCGTATGTCTGACATTATTTGTGATACAATATCTGGAGGAAAAAAATACATTTCTATGTTCATTCTACCAAAGAGCCAATACTGTGAAGGACCCCTGCTAAAGAAAGACTGGTCTAATCTGGTAGGAAGCCTCTAGAAATCATCCTTCAAGTTTCATTTTAGGCAAATTTTCAAACCTCTCTTCAAAAACTCAAATCCTTTCCTTTCCCAGACCCCTGTAGGCTATAGACATAACATAGAGAAAGGGTAAGAACATTTCCAAGCAACAGAACTGGGTTCTAACCCCAACTCAGATACTCACTGGCTCATGGTACCTCCATAATCTCATCCTCAAAATAGCAATAATAATACATATCTCACAGGGTTAGTGTGAAGATTAGAATAAGCATATGAAAAGTGTCTCACCTATAACAGAGCCTCAGTAAATGCTATAATATAATAGCATTATAATATAATATAAAACATTTCAATTATTACTGTGAGTTCTGTGAAGACACTCCATAATTCTTCACCAGCCTCCAGAGGTAGGTGGCTCCCATGAGCAGTACTGCCAAGAGGGAGGAAGTTGGAAGCACAAGGCCTTGGACCGGGACATCCCACAAACCAGCCAGCCTTAGCCTCCAAAACTCTCCCAGAGTCTAGAGAAAAGTAACCCAAACAAATGAAACTGAGACAAGAAAACAGAGGTCTGCTCTCCTTCCAACCCTTCTCTTGTATGAATCCCAGGAACTGCACTTGGATTTTGATTAGAAAGCTCTGTTGTGCTTCCCCAGAACCCTGCAGCCTCCCAAGCCCCATCCTAAACAGGGATGGCTTCTTATTAAAGACAATCGTGCTTTAATCTATGCACCAGAGCATGTTAATGATACTGTACTGGGTTTTGGTCCTTTGCCAAAGAGCAAATGGTGCCAACATTTGTGGACTTCCAACAGGAAATTAAATAACTGCCCTGCTGGAAATATGAACCAATTTATGTTGGTCAAACCAGAATCTTCCAAAATACTGGCATGGTTGATGCATACCAAACACTAGGAACATTTAAGGAAGGAGATGGGAAAAAACTTAAGTTAAAACTCAATGGAGTCTCCAAAAGAGACTTTGAAAATGGTCCTTTCTTCTCCTCTGCCTTGAGTATATTCTTCTTGTAGATGGCGACCACTGGGTGTTTACATCATGCTGCCCTGGGAAATATTAACTGCTGAAACCTCAGGCAGGGCAGCATACAGCCACAAATTCAAAAGCACAAGCCAGCAGGAAATGCAAAACTTCAGTTTCCTCCCAGAAGACACGTTCCACATTCTACCCACTATGTTATAAAATACATATTTAGAAGTCATCCTATTACATTAAAGCTTTTCTCTCATATACACAAAGAAGGGTAATGCTTTGAAAACCTTCTCTGCAGGGCCCTCTCTTTGTTAAGCTCAGTGAGGTCAAGAACCATATCTTATCTTTCTCCTTTTTTCATACTCCAGTGCCGAGCACCGTACCTGGCACTCAGTAAGCACTCAATAAAAGAGAGATCCTTCTATGGTCATCATAACCATCCTTTGCTGTGCAATTACCAGGAATGCAGGGCACTGGGCAGAACCTTCCAGGATGCCAGCTGTACAAAACACATCCCTGCCAGCTACATAGCCCTACAATACAAAGCAGCAAGGAAAATACCTGCCATGGATTGAGTGCAAGGTACTAGGCAGGGTGCAAGGGGTTTTTCTTACATTACCACGTGCAATCCTCACAACAAAGCCCATAACGTAGGTACTCTTATCCTCACCTTGCAAATGACGACGTGGATGCCCAGGGAGGCTTAGTAAGGTTAGTAAGACAGAGGTAGCACTTGTGCCCATCGCGCTCTAACTTCTCCTTCTACTCCTGTGAGGTGTATATCATTAGCCCCGTGCCACTGACAAAGAAACTGAGGTTAAAGAAACTCATGTGGGTGAAATCTCATTAAATCGCTCTCCTCAGATCACACCTCCTGAATCTAGCTGGAGGCTCATTTTCTTTTAAGGGCCTGATAACACATTTCTCTCTAGAGGGAACTGGTTTAAATGATTCCACAAGATAATGTGTGGGCAGACTCTAGCAGCAGTGGGCACAGTACAATGCTCAGTTCTTGTTAAAACAGTTAATAAAGTGCAGCCTGTGGTCAGTTTCAGAGAGGGATTGCCTTAGTGGATTCTACGCAGTCCTGAGATCGGTGATCACTCTCCTGGGGCCCCGTCACAGACGGTGTGGCAGCCTCCCTTTCCCCAGTCTCCGGATGGTCCAGTCCTGGGAGGCCCAGGAAGCTTTTCCATATGGGCAGGTCCTCCTACCCCAGGACTGTCGGTGTCGGTGGTCCTGGGCAGGACCTGGGCACGTGTAACTCACAGTAGCTCCGAGGTGATTCAGTGCTCGTCCCTCAGTGAAAACCACTGGGATGGAGTCTCTCGAACTCACCCGGTCGAATGAGCTCCCGCCAATTCCATCATCACACAGGGGAAGGGAACTGAGATCACCTTTCCGACTGATAAAATACGTTCATAAAAGGAACTATGCTTTGAAAGTTTAAAGCATTTCACCATTGAGGTGGAGTTAGTAGTAGCAGCTCCATCTTCATACACAAGGAAGTGTATTATTAGACCCACACATTCTCCTGGCTTCCTTTCATAAACACTCAAAAGAAAGAAAAGGAAGAAAAACCTAGCCCTGTGTTCCACAGCAAGACAACATATAAGGATCAGGCATTTTTCCTTAATACAAAATTACAGGCCACCACCCAAAAAACAAAAGACAACCAAACTTCAAAAACGACAGAACTGCTTATCCAAAAATGTATATTTGAAGATTTTAATGCTCTCAGATTAGCATAATTACTGGTATCCCCCTGGCTCTGCTTTTCTCCATATCCAGAAAGTCTTCATCACTCAGAGACTGAATTAAAGAAATGAGCAATGAATTAAAGAATTGGGCAAAACTATTTTTCTCCCGTAGAGTGACTGGAGGAACTGGGGCTGCTAAAGGGCAGGTGGTCTCAGGCTACCCAAGAGACCAACCACGAATCACGGTGCATTTGCGAAAACAAACAGAGGCCAGCAAAAATATTCCAGTACCCTGCTGCTTTTTTCCAGAAAGATCAAACCTGCAGGTAAAAACAAATTAAGTGAAAGGAAGAGGACTGGCAGAGAGGGGAACTGGGCAAAGGAGATCCAAACTCCTACCTAGGGGGAATAGAGACATTCCAGCAAAATCCAGAAGTACCAAGGCTGTGAAAAGGTACTCACCCCTGCCCTGGTCCCTTGAACAGCCTGAATAGCCGCATATTAAAAAAGCTGCCTGGAATCCTATGTAACAAATCAAAAAAGAGTACATGAAAAAGCTGGGGGAGGTTTTAAGGGGTCACTCCTGTGTGAGACTGCGATGCATGACTTTGCCTGCTTCTCCTGCTGCCAGAGGGCGCGGAAGGCACCTGTGCCCGTCTAGAGCTCCAGGCCAACTCCTTCCATGAAAACAAAAGCAGGTGAACATTTCTGACCCTGGCCTGACTCAAGCAGGCCCCTGAGCCTGACTCCCAACAGCTGAAATGTTCACAGAAATTAATTTATTTGGGTGTTGCTACCTCAGCAATCCAAAACAGTGCGTGAAAGAATAGGTCAGATGTAAAACACAAAGGAGATAAACAACTAAATTGGCAACAGAAGAAGCAGATACGGGGAAAAAAATCCTGATTTAGCACCATATAGACTATGAAAGTTTCACTAAAAAGCTAAGTAGGTGAGTTAAACCAACTCACTGATTGGCAACTAAGTAGGAAGAAAAAAATAGCTCAGTGACCTTATTTATGTGACTATATTTTCCAGAATAAAAGAAAAAAATGATTTCTATCTAAAGCAGCAAATATTTTTCTTTGTTTTTGTTGGACTTTTCCACCATCAATATAATTTTAGGTCTAAATCAATCCCTTGATACAGAGAGAAGTGCATCTGATCTTTAGTTTCCAGTGTGCCATTCACTCAGCCCACAAAACTGTGGGGGCCACAGACTGTCCATCAGCAAAATTCCACAAATGTTTATTGAGCATCTACTCAGTGCCAGCCCTGTGCTAGGCAGGTACCATAACAGGTATAAAGATGTGGATAGGGCACCAGTGCCCTTCTGGTGCTTACACTGTAATAGATAAAGGCACCCGTGCATGCATACATACACACACACACACACACACACACACACACACACACGACTACACTGGAAGGCAGTGTGTGTGAAGTGCTAGAAGGCATTCATTCATTCAACCAATATTTATTGAATGCCTTTTGTGTGCTAGGCACATGATTCTGAGTGAGGTGCTTTCACCTGGGGCAGAAGGTTTCTGGAGGAAGGCAGCATTTAAATGCATATTACCGTTACATACAATATTGCTAAACAAATGAAAATTCTCCAACTTCCTAAAACTTACCCAAATTTGTCTTTCCAAAAGAAAAACATACACCTTCATTTGGCTTTTCCCATAAAGCACAACTGAGCTGAATTTTAAGGAGGAGAGTTTTTTAAAGTATGCTTTTAATGATGAATAACTTCAGAGTTTTCTAAATTATGTAAATCGTTAAAAAGATTTCAGAACCAATCTTTTTTTTTTTTCCATTTTACTATTTGGTATCTTGAGATTCCCCCTCAAGATTAATAGCTACCTCTCTTATTTAAACAGGGGGCCAGGAGCAATTAGCAGCTCTCAGAGGCAGTGGAAAGGATTTCGAACTAGACACACTGGGTTGGACTCCCAGCTCAACCCCTTACCAGCTGTGTGACCTCAACAAATGACTTAACCTCTCTGGGCTCGGTTCCTTCATCTATAAACTAGGGTCAATAATTTCTCCCTCACAGTGGGTGGCTGTGAGGACTAAATGAGGTAATAAAAATAAAGTACTTAATAGAGTGCTCGACACATATAAAGCTTCATAGATGGTAGTTATATTTTTAATGGCATTTTAAACACTCAAAGTTGTATTACGGGACATAATCCTCATAAGAAATGCCTATTTCATAAGGACCACTGTTTTTATTTTATTTAAAGGGACCCTGGGACCTGAAATGTGTCACAAAAAGTTGGTTTCCAAATTATGTATATTAAATAAATTCAGATTTCCCATCCATTCATTCATTCAGCCATTCATTCATTCATTCATTCAACCAAAACTTCTTGAGCACCTTTGATGTCTCCAGCACTCCTGGAGTTCATGATCTAGAATGGGGTCATCAAAATGCTCTGTAAAGGGCCAGACAGTAAATATTTTAGCCTTTGCAGGCCATATGGCCTCTGTTGCAGCTACTCAGCTCTGGCATCACAGCACGGCAGCAGTCATGAACAACGTGTAAATGATCGCGTGTGGACACATTCCAACAAAACTTTATTTGTAAAACCAGGCTCCGGGTCAGATTTGGCCTGCAGGCCTTCGTTTGCCAACTCCTGATCTAAAAGACCCTGGTTTTATTTCCCAAAAGCCTGCTTTGGCTTATTAGAATTGATCCTAACCTGGACCTAAGGAGGCAGAGCCAAAAGTGAGGCCGCTCTTCTTCCCACACCCACTGCCTGAGCCAGCCAGACTTTCCAGCTCACGCGTCACTCAGTGAGTACAGAGGAGAATCCAAAACACGCCAAAAAGATGAATAGAACCTTGGCTTGTCAGCATGATAAGAAACCTTGTGTCTCTAAGGCTTTCGCCCCACAGATGAGGAGGCTGCACCCCAAAGGAAAGAAAAGAAGTGTCATTCTGTGTCCCTGTTCACCAGGGAACTAGCAGAACTGGAGTTAGAAACACACCTTCGGTCCCAAAGAACATGGTCCTTCCTGCTATACCACAGCGTCCCCTTCCAGGTGGAGGGAGGGGTTTCCCTGGAAGTTCTACCAGAAGCTTCTGCCCACAGAAGCCTACAGGATTTAGGCAAAAAAGACAGATCCCCAGCATCTCCTTGGCCAAATGGGGTTTGTAAGAAGTCACTCCCATGAGGAGACACAAAACCTTGATTTTATTCATTCATTTACTTATGTATTTATGTATTTATTTTTGAGCCAGGGTCTCACTCTGTCATCCAGGCTGGACTGCAGTGGCATCATCAGAGCTCACTGCAACCTCGAACTCCTGGACTTGAGTGATCCTCCCACCTCAGCCTCCTGAGTAGCTAGGACTATGAGCCCATGCCACCATGCCTGGCTAATTTTTTTTTAGAGATGGGGTCTTGCTGTGTTGTCCAGGCTGGTCTCAAACTCCTGGGCTCAAGTAATCCTCCCACTTCAACCTCCCAAAGTACTGAGATTATGGGCATGAGCCACCACACCCTACCAAAATCTTGATTTTAAAAGTAACCTAAACAGCTGGATCGATTTCTCACAGTTCATTGCTTGACAATTTTAGGGGCATTTATCATTAACTCCTCTCCATTCAGGGGATGTCCAGCACAGGCAGCTTAGCTCCTGGCCACTCTAAGTCTGGGCTTTTCCAGCACTGTCCCGGCAGTGTGAAGGATGTTCATTTCTTTCCACGTACAGCCACTTTAAAGGAAAAGGTGCTCAGAGCACACAATTATTATAATCAGATGAGTAGGGACTTATCTTTTTGCCCCTCTCCCTACCCAAGATCCCTCCAAGTTAAAGCAAATTATATATTAACCTCAATCCCACAGTTTTCTACAGTTGGTTGGTTCTGTAGCCTCTCAGCACCTCCTGTCTCTCTTAGGGTCAGTTTCCAGAAACAATTCGGGTCTCTGACATCCCAGTAGAACCAAGGAGAGATCAGTTAGTCTATGCCAGTCCCTGGGATCCACATTCAGGAGTTCTGGCCTTTTCAGCAAGCACTTCTTTCTCTATTGTTTACAGTTATTTTCCTACAGAGAGGTTATTTACTTTCTAAAAGATTAAGTTTAGAATCTGTAGATCAGCAAGCACATCAAGCCATTTGTGGTCCAGAATTATTTCCCAAAATAGCCTCCATGGGCCCCTCAAAACCCTGGCTCCAGCTAAATGAACTACCCCAAAACCCTTGCTTCACCTAAATGACCTACCCCAAAACCCTGGTTCCAGGTAATGAACTACTAGCCACCCCCAGAGGCACCATCTGTTTCACATCTGCATACCTTTGCATATGCGGATCCCTCCACCTGGTCTGCCCTTTCTTCCTCCTCTGCCTGGCAGTCACCTTTAAGACTCCTCAATATGCAGCTCGAATACCATCTTTCCTGTGAAGCCTTCTCTGATGTCCTCCAGGCAGCTAATCAGTCCCTCTTCTCCAAAACCACAACACTTTATACCATTTATGACACTGCATTACATTATTTAGATTATATGTGTTTGTCCCCTTCCCATCTATCAGCTCTTTAAAGGTTGAACTACGCCTTTTCATATCCAGAACTCAGCACTGGGTCTGGACACGTGGTTCAGTAAAGACACGGAGCATGTCTCCTACTTCCATGTGATTCCCTAAGGCACATGAGAGATTCAGGGCTAGACAATTTGGAAGGCATCTACAAAAAAGAGAAAAGAGAAAGCTTTAGAATGTTCCTAAAAGTATCTCTTGACTCCTCTGGTTTCCCAAGAAGCAACGTTCTTTCCCCAAATCAACCCGAAGGCTCTGTGACCAAATCCACTCACCTGCTGATAATTTCCCAGCACACCTATAAAATGAACATATGCACTGAATTCTCAAAATAGGTTTCTAGTTTCTTGCTTGAATACCTTCTTCCTGAGCAGAACAATGTTTCTCCTTCCTCTACACGAACACCTGGAACTTGGGCAAGTTGCCCGCATCCAGCCTGCTTGTAGTGTTGGAATCCAAGGGCTGGCAATTTAAACCACTGATGCATTTCTTTGTTTTATGAAACTTCTCTGGTAAAATGAGTTCACCAGAATTGAACTCTATGTACCTTCTTTGTCAGCATCTCAGAGCACCTTCTTTGCTCTTCTTGTGTGCCTTGCTTTAAGAAAATCGAAAATCTGAAAAGTTAAATGTCCAAAGTTATTCTTGACTTCAGAAAGGCATAGAAGATGATTTTTAGTTTACGGAGGTTTTCCTACACAGATACTTTCAGGATCCCTTACCCACTGCCTGAAGTGACATATGCTCATAAGCAACTTTCTTTCTTCAGTCAAAAGGGGAAAGATTCATCTGATGAAATTTGACCCGTCTGCAGTCCCTCTGAGTAGGCGCCATACTGGAAATGAACTCGGGTTGTTTTAAGCATCTTCCCTAGACAAAGATAAGGGCAGTTCCTCAGCACTAGGTTTCTTTGAAACTCTCCATTCCCCAGAGGAACCAGTGCAATGTATATGCCCTACACAAGATGCTAATTCAAACACGATTTGCAAGCAAACCAGGTATTTCAGAGTCATTGTCTTAGAATCTCTTTAGCTATGAAATATAAAAGCTTCCACTCAAGGCACCTCCCTCCTGCTGCTCTTCCTGGAAGATGTTCTGTCTTGTGCTCCCCGCTCCTTTGTTCCCAAACTTACCATAGACATTCTACACTGAGGGGCACTCACTGGTTTACTTCTCCATCTCCCTCTTCAGGACAGAGAGCTCATTTATGCATCCCCAGTACCCAGTTTGGCTCATACGCACAAGTACTTAAAAGTATTTGCTGGAGGTTTCTGACTGCCCTGACACTGCCTTTTCCAGATCACCCGCAGACTCCAGGATAGCTATGCCTCGCCTGGAACTGTCCATGGCCCCAAAGAAAGCACATAAGACCCTGAAGCAGCAGGTGGCCTCGCATCAACATCCCATTGTAGTCAGTTCCAGGTGGCCATGGATCGAGTTGTGTGACAAGATGACTACATCTAGCCCCAGGGTCCCTACTGATAATTATCTATATTCTTTTGAAAACATCTTATCTTCCCAGAATCTGGTTCAACTGGGATAAGAACTACAGCTCTTCTTGGCAATCAATACTCAAGTTAGGTGGCTTATATTCTTTAAAAAAAACAAAAACATAAATCAAAGCTAGTTTTCCTATATATGACTGCTGACAGGCACTATAGATTGGTTCGCTCATTCCTCCCCTTTCCTATCCCTTTCCTGCTTTCTTCAACTATAGAGACTGGAAAATGGAACTCTAATTTACAGCCTCTTTGCAGCTAGAGAGACCCACACAACACAGTTCTGGTCAATAAAATATAGGTAAAAGTCACTTGGGAGACTCCCCTTCTCAATGTAAATGTGTGTGCTGGCTACCATTAAAGCTATAAGATAATAAGGTGAGGCAGAAATTCATTCATCCATTTAACAGACATTTACTAACACTTCCCGAATTAATCAGAACACAGACGAAACTGTAATACTATAAAAAGAAACCCAAAGGTACAAAAGCTTAAACAATGGAAGTATATTTGTCCCTCATGTAAAAGTTTTATTACAGTTTAAAAACAGTTCAGATATTCAGTCCAGGGTCCCCATGACCACTCAGTGATGATGAGGACCCAGGCTCCTTCCACTTTGTTGCTCTGCCATTCCCAAAGTGTTACCTTTACTCATATGGTTAAAGATGGCTCGTCTGCACTCCAGCCCAAGAAAAGACAAAAAAATAGGAGATGGCTCACTGCCTCCCTTTTAGAAGCACAACTTGGAAGTTACTCTTACACACCCGCTCATGTCCCTTTGGCCAGAACTTGACATGACCATATTCAGCTGCAAGGGAGGGTGGGAAATGTGCCCAGCTAAAGCTCCTGTTACTACAGAAGAAGGAAGAGGAGGAAGAAAAGAAGGAGAGGAGGTGTTGAAGGAAGAGGAAGAAGAGGAGGGAAGAGAGGAGGAGGAGGAGAACTACTATGACTACCACTATAAAAACAATAATAATACTGGGAAGAGCAAGTGGCAGCCTCTGCCACGCTTCTGTATGCCAGGTACTGTGCTGTGTACTGGGGACAGAGATGAATAAATCTCAGTCTCTCCCCTCAAGAAGCTCAGAGTTATTACTACAAGGTGAAAAGTGTCCAGGCACCTTTGCATCACCAGAGACCACCATAGATTCCTGCACTGTACTGATATTTAGCAAATAGTTATTGATGCCGATCAGTAGCAATGGCAAATAGTCCTCCTGGGACCAATATGCACCTGGTACTTAACTGGAACTTGGGAAACAATCATGGATAGGGCATCGTTCCTGCCCTCAGGAGTGCCCAGTCTAGACAAGGAAACAAGATGGGACATATGCATGGAAAGATGAAACAACAAAAAATTGCAAAGCCCAGAGCCAACTGAGGGAAAGCTCTCTGAAGCCTGAGAGAGCCAGAAATGGCTCTGGATGAAGAAGAATGACATCAGTTGACTCATGTCAGCAGGACAGACCTTAGATGAGATGATGGGATGGGTGAAGGCAGGGCAACTAGAACGCCGATGCTAGCACAAGCTCAGCACTCGGGAGACCCCTGCTTAGCCCAGCTGAGTGCTGGAAGGCATCACCCCCTTCCTTCAGCAGGCAGAAATTGTCCTAGGTAATCCCAGCACACAGCTGCTGCTCCCCCCAAGAGAGACAGGCACTGAACCCTTATTTTCCAAACACAAGCCAGCCACCCCCACCTCACCCATCATTAGTGATTTCATGGTCCCAGTTAAAACAGCATTTCCCCAAAGCAATTTTCCCAGAAGTGGCAGAAGGGCAGAGATTAGCTGCAGGTTGCCATGGAGAGCCTCAGAAGGCCATCTGTCCTGGCTGGTTTAGACTTTCATCTCCCTCAAGGTTATTTCTTAGGGTCAGATGCTCTCAAAAGTCCCTCCCAGTTATAAGATTCTGAGAAACTAAATTAGAACCTTAAGATCTAAAACCTCCTAGGATAAAAGTGAGGCATACCTTGAGCAAAGTAAGGAAGAAGTCATTTATGCAAAGGATTCAATACAGTGCCTGACAAATTATAGGCCCTCATAAAAGAGTTGTTACTGTCATTTTTATTTTTTTGTTTTTGTTTCTTTGTCTATATGCATAGCCCATCTCAATCCAGAAAGATTTTCAAGTGACTTACAATACAACAAACAACATAGTAACAAGAATTTTGGAGTCAGAGCCAGTGAATCTACCAACAAGACAAGGGAAAAAAACTAGGAAAACAGTACAAAGATACAAAGGTCACAATATTCTAAAATGGAAACTAACCCTAAATTGCACATTTTACCTGAGTTTCCTTGAGATAAAAGCAAAAAGAAAAAAAAAAATCAACTAAATTTTTTACAAAATTTAAATTGTGTGAAAGGCACAAACAAGCTAACAACAAAACCCCAAGAACTCAGTCCAAAATTTTGCTGAGCAGTACACTAGTTCCAAGGGACTTAATCAGGCCATGTAAAAAGTTAAGAGAATGTCAGGGGGCGGGGAACAGGGGCCATGGATGATAACCTGGGGAATTACTGGATTAAACAAAGTCAAACCCATTGTTGCAGAGTTTTTTCAAAATTTTAATGTGTCCACTATAAATCTCCAAAAGAGCAATAAAATTGTGCCTTCCTTATGCAGCCAAGGAGCACTCACTTTAATGAAGCATCTTATACCTCGGTTGCTTGGATCCCAAGTGGATGAATTGACAGTCCCCACTATAATTTTCTTATCATGATAACATAGGTCAAGCTACTACTCTTTACCAAGAGTTCATCTTTTTGTGCTTTTTTTTTAGAAGAAACAAGAGAGTTCTGCATCTCCCCATCTTTCCTCTCTTAATCTGGCTTGTCAGTTTCATTCTAGGTAAGGAATTGTTAGCAATCATAAAAAACTGCACTGTAGGGCATTTTACAATTTTCAAGGGACTTTACCCCCTTCCTCTTTCTGTTATCTACACGTTTCTGGAGACATGAAGGATCTATATTATCATCTCCATTTTAAAAGGATGGGAAAACGAATCCCACAGAGGCTGAGCCTCAAGGTCACCCTGCATCATTGGCTGAGCTGGGTCTGGAGCACCGACTTCCCAACTCTGGGCTACAACGGTGGCAAAGCCTGTCCCATTCCCTCCCGGGTCCTTCCCCTCCCCATCAGGTGCTGCTTTTATCTTACTGTGCGTCTGCAGGTGGGTGGCAATGCTGCTGACTCTTTCCTGGCTCCGTTTGGGCCCTTTTCTTTCATCCATTAATTAAATCATGCACTTTTCTTACAGGGGAGTAGAATCTTCAAAAGAGGAGAACGAACCCTCCCTTTCAGAGCATTCAGGGATTAAAGTTCATCTGGCTGTGGAATGCTCACCAGGGACTAAACGCATTACCGAGAAGCAACTGCAGAAAGCCGGTGACACATTAATATGAAAATGTGAAGAGCGAGCGACAAGATCTCAGGCTCCGGCATTCCCAAGGTAGAGTCAGAGAGTCCAAGGGCACCTCAGGGCGTTCACTGCAGTGACCTTAAGAGACGGCGGGAACAAGAACGCCACTGGAGGCCTCGATACAGGGGTACCTTCTCACTGTGGGGAGAGTTTGCAGCCAGGCCACGGCCATGCCCCTCTGCGCTGAGGTGAAGTCAGCCCCCAGCTTGCAGAACAGGAAGTCCTGAACACACGGCTATGTGCTGCACCCTCGTGTATTCAGCCCCGCTGGGGTTCTTCACAGTGGAGCTCTGGGAAGGAGGCTTTTCAAATAGTAGAACATCCGTTCAAGCACCAAACTGTTTTTTTGTTTGAAATAATTATAGATTCAGAGGAAGTTGCAAAAATAGCAAAGAGAGGTCTCCTATACCCTTCACCCAGTTTTGCATAACTATAATACAACAGAAACATCAGGAAATCGACATTGGTACATCCACAGGCCGTACTCAGATTTGACCGGTTTGATAGTATTCATGTGTGTGTAAATAGTTCTGTGCAACTTTATCACAAGCAGATGCACGGAACCACCATTACAATCACGACAGGGAACGCTTCCAACACCGCAGAGATGCTTTGCGCGCCCCCTGTAGGCCGCAGTCTTCTCCGTCCCAGGACACCTCCCCACCCCCTCAACCCTGGCAACCAGTAATCTCTTCTCTAGCTCTTTAATTTTGTTATTTGGGGAATGTTTTACAAATGTAACCTTTTGAGATTACTCAGCATAATCTCAAAAGGTTACATTTTTTTAAATGTTATAATTTTTTACTGAGTAAAAAGTTATTTTTACTGAGTTTTGCTGAGTTTTTGTTCATTCAGCATAATTCCCTTCAGACCCATCCCAGTTGTTGAGTGTATCAATAGTTCATTTCTCTTTATTGTAGATTCGCATTCTATGGCATGGATGCAGCACAGTTTGCTTAACCATTCACCTACTGAAGGACATCTGGGCTGCTTCCGGTTTTTGGCTATGACAAACAAAACTGCTATGAACATGAACAATTGTGTACAGGCTTTTGTGTGGACATAAGTTTTCATTTCTTTGGGACAAATGTCCAGGAGTATGATTGCTGGGTAATATGTCAAACCTTTTTAAAAAAATTTGTGATGGAGAGTTTTCTAAATATGTATTAATATACTTCACATCCTACTCTACTCTCTTAAATACAACATAATTTCATCTTATTTTTAATTATTTGGGGGCATTGCTATGAGCTACTGAAGTCTGCAGAACTATTTGTCCCTAAATTAAATGACTCCAAAGTGTTCGAGGTTTTGATCTCAAAGTGTGCACATTTCTGCATTTGTTAACGTTACTTTCCTCAAAGTCCAGAGGTGTGTTGCTCAATATACGTGGCTAGTAGGCATCTGAAATATGGCTAGCCTGACCTGAGCTGTGCTGTAACATAAAACACACACCTGATTTTGAAGATTTAGCACAAAAAAATCCAAAAATCTCAATTATTTTTATATGAATTATATGTTGAAATGATATTTAATCCTCACCAAAAAGATAGCAAAGATTAAAGAAAATATATTATAAAATTAATTTTACTTGTTTCTTTTTACTTTTTTAATGTGGCTAGTGGTAAATTTAAAATTACGTATGTGGCTCACATTATAATTTTATTGGACAGCACAGGCCCAGAGGAGTTTTGTTTGTCAGTTTATGTGCTTGCAGATTGCTAGAGGTGATTAATGTCTAACAGTGACATATACAGTATGTTACTGTTACTTATACGCCTTATGACATTAACATAATGCTATAGAAAATTGTATATCTGAATAAAACCAAAGTCTCATCACTGCTTTCAAAAACAGCATAAAAAGTGGCACTAAAGAAGAGTGGATAGAGATCTGGCTTAAGACTCTAAAAAAATCTGAATTCTAGTTCCAATGCACCTTCAATGAAATTACTTATTCATGTTCACCCAATTCAACTTCTACGAACCATTTTCTTACCTCTAAGTTCTTGCCTTGCTTATTTCATAAATATTATAAAAATTAAATGAGATTATCAATTGAAAGTATTTGATAACTATAAAGTAGCATGCAAATATAAATGGAGACTATTTTTTAACCAGTCTCCACATAACTAACTCACTGGATTAGTCAGTCCTCTCCATTCTCTGTATAAAACTCCCACCTGGTGTCTCTGGGCGCTCTGTGGGTGCTCCAGGACAAGTCACACACTGTTTCCACCTCTTAAGTTTTATTCTGGTAAGAATAAGTGGGATTTGGTCCTAAAGCTCAGTATATAGTTATGTAACAGTTACACACACACACACACACACACACACACACACACATATATTTAGAAATTATGTACTTTACAGAATTTATGAAACAAGAGTATGAAAACAGAGTTGTTACTTCTGTAAAAACTAAGTCAAATTCTTTGGAAAGGTGAAATAAAAATAATTCCCCCCAAAAACAATTGCTACTGTATTAACTGTATGATAAGGATAAACAGTTGAGGGATATAAATACCTAAAAGAATTCTCCATTTAAAGTGATTTACATGTGTCTTTAAATTTCTAATCCACTTTAGAGAAAATTGGATAGCACAGAAGATGTACTATAAGTAAGGAGTGCATGTGAGAGCAGACAGCATCCTCCAAACAGCAGACCCAGCTCAAAGGAAAAGCTTGGGGCAAACACCACGAGACTAAATCAATGTACAACATTTAAAATGAAATGAAATGCTTGATTTCATTTCTTCACTGTTTCTTCACTCCCTATTTTAACTAACCTTTTACATTAACTGTCTAACTAGTGCCACTTAAAAAGGCTAATACTTAACTATTATTATCAGAATGAAGGGGAGGAAGGAACCCCAGAAAGAAAATATAAGTGATTCGGTGATGTTTAAAAAATAGATCATGGCCATAAATAGAGCTACATAACACTTATGTCCATGTTAAGAGTAGAAGATTCAACAACAGGTTAAAATGGGAGGAGTCAAAAGCTATGGATTCTTTAAGGTCACTCATTAAATCATACAAAAGACATAAAGTCAATGAAAATTACAACCTTGTAATAATGATAATACAGCAATTTTCCATGGTAACTAATTGAACCATCTGCACTAGGACTCGGATAACATCAGCAACAAATAGTAATAATATTTATTAAGTTCCTACATATATGCTAAGAGCATTACATTATTTCATTTAATCCTCACCAAAAAAAAAAAAAGTAGCAAAACACACAACATACACTTTTTTGTAGACAAAAACCATCTGTAATTAAAAGGGGTCATATAACACCCCCATAGTAGCAACTCATACTCAAGGTCAGTCCAACTTCACCATGCTACATCCTAGATCTACAAAAATCCAGACTATCGAGCCTCAGGCTTGTGAAAGTCCTCGGCCTTTCCCATCAGAGCGGTACATCTCAGATGTTAACGTGTAGCTGAATCACCTGGAATTCTGATAAACTGCAGCGTCTGATTCAGTAAGTCTGGACAGCGTCTGAGATTCCACATTTCTAACAAGCTCCCAGGTGACACCGAGGCTGCTGGTCCTCAGACCACTCTCTGAGTAGCACGGTTCTGTCCTAGAGTGCATCCCACCATTGTCTGTCTCAGAGGACCTGGCTTCTTCCAGGAGGCAGAGGTCATTCGGAACAGCACTGCCCTTTCCACCTCCCTAGACCCTGGTCCGCAGAAGTTTCTCGTACCCAGAACAGGGCTGACTCTTCTGACGCTGTGTGAATAACAGCTCCGGGCATCACATCCATGAGGGCCTGCTCTGTGAAGAAGAGCACCAAGAAGAATAAGAGAAAGACCCACACTTCTTGGAGCTTTTCATCTCAAATACAGAACCTACTCCTGAAAAGATACCGTTATAATAAACTCACAAGCCAATGGTAATTTCATAGGTAACAGAGCAAAATCGTCTCAAAGGACTTGACATTGTCATCGGAATATCTTAAAGGAGTTAACACTCTTCACGTTTTCAACATTCACAAGGAGAAACATGAAAGCAAAGATGGACCCAAGGTAAACCCAGGACTCAGCCCTCCTAAGTGGAACCTTCTCATCTGTCTACGCAGCATCCCTGTCTCTGAGCCTGGCCGCTTGCCCATCTCCTGAGCTGAGGAAAGGAAAATATTCACAATCTTGCCTTCATTACTAGGGGAGACGTTAGCTTCTGCTTTTAATTAAGCATTTTATACTGAGTTTCTTCTTTGACCATAAAAGATATATATCCAACTGCATATTTTCTAAATGATCCATACAGATCTAATAAACAATGTTTTTCCAGTAAAAAGGCAGCTCCCACTGTCTCCCTTGTCTGCCATAAAAACTTGACCTTTCCGATATTCATTGATTTGACAAATTTTTAATGAGTGTCTCTTTTATTTGTACCAAGCTCAATACACTGCATCCTCCTGAAGATATGAAGGAGAATTAAACACCTTTCTCCCACCCAGATCTCATTGTCCAGAGAAAGAGACAAACATGTAAACAAATAAATAGTCCCAAAAGAGAGTGACAGTGACTGTTTAAAAATAAAAAAAAATTTTTAAATTTAAAAAAACAGAAGAGAGGAAGGATGGATTTTTTTCCTACTCCTGATTCAAATGCAAAACCGTAATCCATGTCCATCTGAAGGAGCTAAGAGGTATAAACAGATGGAAAACAAGCCAAATTGGACAATATTCCTGAAACACATTGTGGTTAGCAATCAACGACCACAGACACCGGAATGCCAGGCACTCGGAGGCACTCAAAGGATGGCACAGATTCCAACAACAAGGAGTTTCCAATGCCCTTGGGGAACAAGATATAGAGAGCTGAAAAATAACAACCACAACAAGCATTCTAGAAGTTTTTTAAACACCAGTGAGAGAAGTCAGGCAACGTAGACCATGGCCAGATCATGGAGACCTGTGATCCTCCATGGCCGTGGGCAACATGGAGCCATTGAAGATTTTTTTTTGAGGACAGGAAAAGACGTAATGAAAACTGCACATCAACTTTACAAGAAAAGCTGTTCTTTACTGAACTCCTACTACGTGCCAGTCACTATTATTCTGGCGGCTTCACACGTATCATCTCTAATTTTCCTAACAGCCTTTCGAGATAGACGTGCTCATCCCCCATCTACAGATGAGGCAAGCGAGGATCGGACACAGTACGGAAATGTGTCAATGTCACACGGCTAACAAGTGGTAGAGCTGGGGAGGTTAACCCAGCTAGTTGGATTAGTAACAGGAAGAGATCACTGACGGGGGAATGAATGCAAGGCCCCCGGATAGTCCAGCTGCGAGGTATGGTGCTGATACTGAAAATAGGAAAGCTGGTAATGCACTTCGCACAAACATCCATCTAGTTCTTCAGAGCAATCTAGCGATGGTTCACTATAGGGCAGCGATACAGTAAATAATCCCAATGTGTGAAGGACCTACTGTGTTCTGGATATTATGAGTGATCGGGCCTGGGGATATAAAGAAGACATGCAGAGAGGTCAGTGACTTGTCTATGATCACAAGGCAAAGTGATGCACGGGAGACAGCAAACCGCTCTGCTTCCCTTCTTCTTTACGGCAGCAGACGCCACGCCGCCTAGCTCGAGCCCATGCACAACACTGGCACCGACCTACTCCTCTCCCAAAGGCTGCGGCCCCCACTCACTTGCTCCTCAGGGGCTCTTGGTCCTGATTCTGGATTATTCTAACGAACACTAGCTACCTAAGTTGATGGCCCTAGTACAAAATAAAAATATGGAGCCCCTTATTCAAAATAATATTAAGAATTCCAATCTCCCCTACAGAACATTGAACCAACTGAGGGGCCCCAGTGTGGAGGCCCTGTGCCGTTGCACAGGTTGCACACTTCTGAAGCTGGCCCTGATTCCAATCCAGCTCCTACTCCTCTGGATTGTAACAATTGTACGTGGTGCAGAAAGGTGCCTTACTGGTTCCTGGAGAATAACTCCTCCATTCTTGTTTTCAGGATCAGGAGACCTACTGCCAAAAAGACAGCTTCTCAGTTCAGTGAGAGCGAGCATGGCGTGGGCTCATAAGATAAAGAATGAAGCTGCTCCAAGGGCCACCTTCTCCCCTTCCGTTATATGCTTTCCAGTGATTATCGGGCAGAGTATTTAGTGAAAAGGAATTTGGTGGTCTGCCCTCTCAAAGGTTACCCTTAAAATAGAGAACATGGGGGAAAAAAATCAAGACTACAATCAGTCCTACTTTAAAAAATGACAACAAAACTGTTCCTAAAGTTTAATATGTGAAGCTTGGTAAAAATACTTGTAACAATAACAAACATTATTTGAGTGTTTATAATTACTGGTGACTATGCTAAATCCTCTTTAAAGATATGTAGTCCTCACAACAACCTGAGATGCAATATTAGAAACCATGTGCGTTTCCTTTCATAGAAGGGCTTGTTTTACTTTTCTACTTCTCCTGTGAAAAAGTATATCTATGAAATAGAGCTGAATTTCAGGTAGAGGGACACCAAAACAAAAAACAAGCCCTGCTAATTGTTGACCGTGGGCAAGTCTTTTTCCTTGCTAGGCCAGGTGTGCTTACCTGTAAATGGAGTGTTTGGCCTGCTTGCTTTTGCAGTCCTCTGGACTCCGGCAGTCTGTGACTCCCAGAGCAGGAACCCACTCCTCTCCACTCAGTGCCCCCACACACGCTAGTCCAGAGAACCAGACAGAAAAACCACAAAGTCTGGCACAGCAGAAAGAAAACTGGTCCCATAGCCAGGACACTGGGGTTCCAGTCCTGAATCCACCAATCAGTCCTTCACAGTGTGGTAGGAGCAAGTCACTTCACAGCTCTAAGACCTTGCTTTCTACGTCCATAAATTGATTAACAGACACCCAAAGTCCTTCCTTGTAAGGCACAGTGCCTGGCATCTAGAAAGTTTCCAACATTTGTTAGATTTTATCATCACTATCATTATTATTATGTCCTATTCCAATGGTTCCCAGAGACTCAAATAAGAAGACCCCTTTTAATGCAAAAATGAAATAGAGTCCTCTTCCCATCTAATAGGCTTAACATTTAGTATCAATTAATTAGGAAAACAGACTGTGAAAAGTCACTATTCATTTCATCAAAGCAACATTCACATATACTTGAAAAATGTAAAACATTTTTGCAATCACTGATGATGCCTGACTCTCAGAACGCTTGGGAGGATTCTGAGGACACTGGGCTGGGACCCACTGCTCTGTACCACCTGTCAGCCCAGAACGTCTCGGTCCATTGCCATCTCCACCCCCAATCACCTTCACTTCTCAGCACCTCCTCCCCTCTCTCCACTGCGGTCCCTACCATACTGCCAAGACCTAAAACGCAAAGGAGGCAGAAAGGAGAAATACATATATATAGCGTTTGAAACTGAATGTATGGCTATTTGTGCACGTTTCTGCCTTTAAGTCTGTCTTCTCACAGAGCACAAACTTGTGAAGGGTAAGAGATGATATACCCATCTCACGGAGAATGTTTGACACCCAGTCTTGGGTAAACTCTTCATAACCATATTTTATTAGGTCATTAAATATGAAATGTCTGATTCTGAATCAAAAGTGTAGTTTATTATATCTCCAAAAAGAAGTAGTACAGTTAGTCAAAGTATGCACCTAAACTATCAACACAGTTTTTCCATCTTAGTGGTAACTTCTTTATGCCAGCAACAAAGAAGCCTGGAGAGGCGTTTTCCACAGCTTGTTGAGAATTGAATGTTTTGCCTTGCAAGAAGTGGTCCAAAGCCTGGAAGAAGTGGTAGTCAGTTGGTGCAAGATCTGGTGAATACAGTGGATGACAGAGAGTTTCCAAGTCCAGCTGTTGTAGTTTGAGCACCGTTGTTTGTGCGACATGTGGTCAAGCGCTGTCTTGCAAGAGGATCAGCCTGTCTCTATTGACCAGTCTTGGCTGCTTAATCGCAAGCATCCGCGTCATTTTGTCCAATTGTCTGCAGTAGACATCCGCTGTAATTGACTGACCAGGTTTCATGACACTGGATCACCAAACAGATACTATTAGCATTTTTTGATGAATATTTGGTTTTGGACTGTGTTTTGACACTTCATCTTTATCCAACTATTGTGCCAAATGCTTGTGATTGTCAAAAAGAATCCATTTTTCATCACACATCACAATACGGTGAAGAAATGGTTCACCTTTATGTCGTGACAGCAAAGAAAGAAAAGCTTCCAGACGATTTCTCTTCTAACACTTGTTTAATTCATGCAGTACCCATCTATCCAACTTCTTTACTTGCCCATTTGTTTCAAATGTCCAATATTGTTGGAATAGTAACCTCAAACCTTGCTGCTAATTGATGTATAGGTCAAGATGGATTCAATTCCACTACAGCTTTTGGCTCATCCTTTTCCTCCTTGGTCTCGAGTCGCCCACGTGGCTCATTTTCAAGATTAAAATCACCAGAATAGAACTTCTCAAACCATCGACGTACTGTGCGTTCATTAGCCACATCTTTCCCAAACACTTCGTTGATATTTTGAGCTGCCTGCACTGCATTTGTTCCACAACAGAACTCATATTTGAAAATAACATGAATTTTTGACTTATCCGTGGTTTCACCAAAATTGCTCTAAAAAGCAATTTGAAATAAAATCACAAGTCAAACCATACATTTGAAAAAATGAGGTTATACCTTCACAATAAAAATAAAATATGAAGTGTCAAAGCGAAATGTCAGAGATATCCAACTGTCAAACTTAACTTAAGGAAATTGGACATTTCATACTTAATAAGCTCACACTATATATTTGGAAAAAAACACAAAATAATAGGCTATTAGAGCAGGAATGGTTCTTACAGCAATGCTTATGTAGCTTTAATTGGCACACAATGAGTAGCCTTCTACCTTCCTAAAAAGAAAATTGCACACAAATCACCTGGGGATCTTGTTAAAATGTAGATTCTGATCCAGCAGGTCTGGAGCGGAGCCTAAAGCTCTTCGTTTCTAACAAGCTCCCAGGTAACGTTGATGCTGGTGCACAGAGCTTGTTCCAGCCTCATTGCTTTGTAGGCGAGAACTTGAGGATCAGAGAAGGCAAGTGTTTTGTCTGGGGTCACACAGCTAGTAAGAGGCAGGACTAGGAGGTGAACTCAAGTTTGTACACTTTCAGTCCAGAGCTCTTTCTGCTGTGGCCTGATGTCATCCTTTCTCCAGAGAGGGGAAAAAGTGTTTCTGGAAAAAAAAAAAAATCTCACTTTCCTTTCCCATCAAAGACAATGTTACACGCACGTATAAATATATACATACATAGAACACAGGGGCTAAATTGTAGTCTCTCCCTCAGTCTCCAGCACGGAGTGTTGCAAACAAAAGATACTAAAAAAAAAAAATAAATGTCGATGGATTAATCCAATGGGGTGAAACAGAATATTCTGATTATGGTAATATCTTTACCTTTTTCATGTCTGTAAAGACTCTCTTCTGATCAACTACCCCATATCTTCAAAACTTTCCATACTTATATACCAGGTTTTTCCTAAAAGCATTTTCTAAATTAAAAGTTAATTTAGGAGGAGAAAGTTCAAAACAAGCTATGATTCTAAATCAATATTGAGGGAGGAGATAAGGGGTCTTTATTCCAGTATCAGCAGGATATTTTATGTCTCTGAATACCCTTTGCACTAGACCGCTCGAGGCACGTGAAGTGTGTGAAGAGCTGCACTCAGCAGTCCAAGTGTTCGAACAGGGTTCAAAGCCTCCTCACCCTCCGCCATTCAGAATCACTCCAAAGGGCTTCTGTGGCTTGGAAATGTTTTTTCACGATCTTAAGAGTTCAGAAAAGCTTGCTACGTGAACTTGTTTGGCGCGGGCCAAGTACCTAGCAGGTCCACAACATGTCCCTGACCCAGGTCACCGCCACCATGGAGGGCCGCACATTTTCAAGGTTTTCGACAGGACTTTCTTAAAAGGTCAGAAAACATACCCTGGAAGGGAAGAAAAATGAACTGTTTAGGCTTCTTATTCTATTCTACCACTTTGTTAAAATTAACAAGTTCAGGGCAAATACTTTGCATTTGGATCTTGCCGCACAAGGAAATCAAGAGGACACAAAGCTAACACCTAAAGGCAAAACTAATTTTTAAAGAGCCCTCTCCGCAGGGCTTCTGATGGTTTCTAACTGGAGGAATGTAATCCATCAGCCCCCTGGAGCTCTGGCCTGGCTGCCAGCCCTGCCACCAGAACCTTCCTGCACCGGCCCTCCCTTCCAACCACAAACTCCCCTTCCCTGCAAGCAGGATTCCGACCGCCCTTCAGTGGAAACCATTCGGGCCCGGGCGGGGAACAAGTCACTGTTCACATCTCTCTGAGGCACGTATCAAAATGAATTCTAATTCCTCTGGTTATTTGTCTCTCCCCATTCCCACTGCACCCCACGACCACCACTGCCAGTTCCGTGAGTCTGGGAGCCCCTAGAAAACAGCAGTGTTCTGGTCCCTGTGTGTCCCTGCCCCAGCGCCATCCCTGGCACGCAGGCAGGATGTACAAAATGCTAGCTATTATTACCATGTAACGCGCTCCCTCCACTGCTCCCTTCTGGGTCTCTGCTTTCTCCAATGGGCTTCCTAAACAAAGTTCAGGGCTGGAAGGGGCAGTCAAGCCCCTCATTTTACAGATGAGGAAATTAAGTAAGACCTTCAAGTGATTGCGTCAGTGGTGGTTCAGCCAGTGGTCTAGCCGGAAAGAGATTCTCTGGCCTCTGACCACTGGTCCTGAGCTCTCCCAGCTCCTCCTCTTTCTCTACCTCTGGGCCAGGCTAGCAGGGCACAGTGGGCCACCACCAGTGAGAGAAGGAAGTTGGTTCCCATGTGGCCCAGTGCAGAAGGCAGAGAAAGCCAGTTTTGACTCCAGACTCCACTGAGTAACTCAAGGTGGTTAATTCTGATCAAGGCCAGTGTGGGCCTCAGCTTCCTCACCTGGAAAACGGTAATGTTAGCTTACGTTGATTGATAGCTCACCGTGTGCACTCACTACGTGCCAGTGGTCCATAAGCACTATCTTATTTCATCCTCCCCAAAAGGTAATGAGGTAGGTAGGATTAGTGCCCCAGATGGGGCAACCGGTGCTTTGAGGTTTGCCCAAGATCACATTTAATTGAATGGGTTCAGCTGACTGCCAGAGCCAGCATTGTGACTTCCACCAGATTAGCTTAGTCAGGGGCCCCTGCAGCCCTGGAAAGCAGTAAGAGTGAGGAAGCCCTTCTCTGAGACCAGATGGGAGGCTCTCCCCGTGCTTCCGGTTTCCCAGCAACCAGGGCCCTTACCCTTACCTAATTGCATTAGCGGCAGCTCTACCTAATCCTAGGTGCACACAACGGAGACAGGATTCTATCCCTGCTGGCTCTGCTTCTCCTGAGATTAGCCACAGTCCCCAGGAGGCTGTTATCCCAACCCCAGGGGGAACGGCAGCACAGCCAAGATGGAGCTTACCGCAGGAAGCCCCCGCTGCGCTGGGGGCTGGGGAAAACAAAGCGCAGACTGGATGGCTCTCGTCTGATCGCAGGCATCAGATGGTGTGCCAGCTAGATGGGTGCCTGCCTGCCGGTCATAGGCAAGTGACCACTGAAGCAACCACTCCCTCTGCGTGCCTTCTGGAGGTGCTGGGAAGGGCATCAGCAAGCATTCCAGTTCAAAAATATATCCTGAGAATCTCCCAAGGGCATTTCCTAGAGCAAGCACCTGGATCCCTGTCTCACTCACTATTGCATTCCCAGCACCTGGCACTGTCCCTGGCACATAGTAGGCGTTCAATTGATCATGTGGTTAACTTATTTTTTAACTGATACATAATAAATGTATATATTTGGGGGTACAGGGGATATTTTGATACATTCATATAATGTGTAAAGATCAAATCAGGGTAATTAGTATCTCCATCACCTTAAATATTTACCTTTTCTTTACGCTAGGAACATTCAAATTATAATCCTCTAGCTATTTTGAAATGTACAATAGATTACTGTTAACTATAGTCACCCTAGTGCCAATTGATCATTTGGTTGACAACAAAAGAACTTCCTTCCTGACCACGGCCATCACGGTGGAAGCCAAGCGTCTCTCGCAAGATGTGAGAATGGGCATCCATGCTCACCACCAACTATTCAGTTTGGGATAAGTCCCTTCACGTGAGTTTTCCCATTCTATAGCACCAAATAGTAATACCCATCCCTCCAAATCCCCTGGGGTTTAGCCAACCCTCCCGTAGGACTGTGAGACAAACAGAATAATTTGAAAGGGTGGCACTATTTGGGGCCATTTAACATGTATTGAGCAGTGGCCATCTACATAATGTGAAATTAATGAACGCTGCCATGATTCTGGCTCTGGGGATCGCAGACGGCCTGCGATTGTGAAAGATGGAGAACTAGTTCCAGCTCCTCAAGCGATTCCTTTAGAAATGTGAGAATCCTCCACACCGATTTTGTCTCACAGTTCCTTAATCTTTCAGAAAAATGCTTGCCAATTCAACTGGATACTATAGTTAATTCACCCACAGAGACATATCACAGAAAATAAGTTGTCAGGGAAAGAACCAAAGAAGTTATATAAATTGCAAGCTTATATTTTTCCCTCATTCTCTTCCTCTGCAAGAGGCAAGGAATGAAAAGTGGTGTACGAAGAAGAAGAAGAAAGTGACATTTTCATGGTGCCATGCAGTTTGCAATGTCCTTTTACTTGGATTTCTCAATTAATGTACACATTATAATAATCTTCTGAGATTTTATTAGCCCATTTTACAAATCAGGAATAGAAGCCCAGAGAAGTTAAGCATCTTGCCCAAGATACACAACACATGTGTACCAGGCCGGGCCCAAAGTGACACTTTTTTTTCTCTCCAAACCATTTCCTCTTTCCCCTGTGCAGCGACTGTGACATATACACATGAATGAGAATTTCTTCTTCCCATTACCTGGATGCTTGAGGGCCTCATGGATCCATTCACCAAGACATGAAGACAAAATCTTGCTTGTTATCTGACCCTTCAATCTCGGATAAGACTTTAAAGTTTACAAGGTGTTTTTATATCTCTCATCTCCTCTAATCTTTCATAATCTTCAGAGAATGAGTTATAATCCCCACTGTAGAGATAAAGAAACTGAAAACCCAAACCCCAGAAAGAGCAGAGCAACTTTCTGGGGAGCAGGGGCCAGGGTTGGGTCCTGAACCCCTCCCTCACGCCCACCCGTAACCCCGGCACCTAGGCAAACAGACGTGGGCTCTCGGCCTCCTGAGTTGCTTGGGCCCTGGTGGAGCGGCTGAGGTTCCCAGGGGACAGCTGCCTTACAGAGAGGGGCCTGGGAATGATTTTTATCACTCAGTCAAGAATCAAACATTACAGACAGCAGATTCTTGTGAACTCATTTGTCAAAATAAACTCATATATTATTATTAATATCATTTTAAAAATGCATAATGGGCTGTTGCAGTGCCTCCCGGACACATTTGATCCAGCGGAGCCTCCCCTGAGGCACCTTTCCTGATTCTCTCTCCCCCACTCTGGCAGGAGTCTGGATTAGCTGCCCCTCGTCCCCTCCACACTCCCAGGACCTGTGCCCAAGCCCTCGCCGCATCCCCTCCATCTTTTTCATGTGCCCCTCCAGGCCAGCCTTTGAGCTCCAGAAGGTTCTGCGGCCCCAGCACCTTGCCCAGTGCCTGGTACCCAGCAGGCTTCAGTGCACCTGCCAGGACAAGGACCAGTCCTGACTAACAGCAGCCCAGCAGGACATAGAACAGCCCAGTCTTCTCCCCAGCCACCTCCCACCACTGCCTCAGCCCCCAAGAAATCCAATTGAAGCTTTCTTTCTCCTGCAAAAATGACAGGCATCCCAGTCTGAAGCAGATGGCCCTGGGGGTCTAAAGCAGAGTTGCAATAGGAAATCCAAAAGCACACAAGCCTTTCTGGTCATATTTGCATCCAGATGGCTTGCAAGTTCAAAACTTAGGAAATTTTCCTCTCTACTTATTAAGAAAAAGAAGAGCAAGAGCTCCCCAGGGGATAGTTCCCTAGTAATGAGACCTCCTGGAGAAAGAACGGGAAGGAGAGCAGGAGCAGGAGGGGAGGGAAAGAAATATACTCAGGCAGCAGGAAGCACGGGCCACCTCCATTCTCAGCCCGCAGGTGCCTCCCCCGTGACAGGGGGCCAGTATTTTCCACACCTTCTCTCAAACACAGTACACATACAGAAGGAGAAAGAGGAGGACTCTAAGGGAGAATCTGACTTTGTTGCCAATTAAGAGCAGAGTGATTCTAGGTTACAGCAGCCAAAAAACCCAGAGTTAGCACAGATTATTTTCCATCTTGGGAAAACAGCCCAGCCCTTGTCCTTCCATTGCTCCCCAGCAAACAGAACCCACAACAGGCTTAAATTAGTCCAGATTGACTTTTTACAGGGCTGGATTTCTCAACTGTTGGAAGAGATAGGACATTTTCAGTTGTTCAAAGATACATTTTTAAATTCCTGGCTAGTAATAGCAAAGTAAGAACAGCCTCTAGGAAGTGAGAACAAAGCCTAGTAAAAGTAAGCAGAGCCCATCCAGTTGGCCACCGGGCACTGTGCTGGCTGCGAAGATCCAAAACCAGAAGCCCCCTAAGGCGCGGCCAACCCAGAGAGAGAGGGGATATTAAAAACACAGTCATTACATGAGTAAATATTTAATGATGAATTATAACAAAGCCTATTTAAAAATACAGAGTGCTAAGAAAGCAAGTGAGTGGGAACCCAATCTAGTCTGTTCAGTCAGGGAGGTGACATCCGTTGTAAGCCAGAGCAGAAGGACTGGTAGCTGACGGGTATCGGGAGGGTGTTCCTGTGGGAGGGAACAGCGCGTGAAAAGCCGCCATGTACAAAGGTCCCCAATGAGACCCGAGAGGGGGCTGCAGACAGCCTGTGACGGGCTGCCTGAAAGTCGAGTCAGTGGCCCTTGACTGCATACGTGGCTATACCCCACCCTCCCACTCCCAGCTTTGTCCCTTTAGGTCAGACTGTTGAGGTCTTAATTTCCTGTTGCCCTGTTACCTGTGAAGTTCCTTCTACATAACATATATCTCTTCCTTTGCTCCTCTGTGCCATGTTCACGTAGACGTATTTTCACTTTAATTTTTGCATTTTCAGAAAAGCTCAAAAGTAATCATTGTCTTGGGCAGTGCCCAGCCCTGACAGTCAGAAGGGCACAGGCATCCCAGCTCACTGGCTTTGCCCACTCAGGAGGCGGCATAATGGGGGGATCAAGTCAATACTAGATCACTCTCTCAAGCTCCACGTCCTTCAGAAAACCCTCCACGTAATTCCGACCCATGCTAGCCTCTTTCCTTGGTCAGCACAACTTACTGTCTGTACCCTCCTTGTGGCACTTAGTTACACTGAATTTAGCATGCACTTAACACATATTTAGTGATTTCCTGCTGCGTAAAATGTGCTGGACCAGACAGTAGTTAACTAACGTTAGACCTGGTCCCTGCCCACGTACAAGTGAGAGAATGGAAAGCAGCTGGAATGACCCTGGAGAAGTCACTTGACATCTCTGAGCCTCAGTTTTCTCTTGGGAATAAAAGCATGACCTCCTTTTGTAAATACACACAGAAAAAACATTATCAGAAGTTATCTCTGAATAGTAGGATTGTGGTGACTTTGTTTTCATTATACATTTCTGAATATTTTTTTCAGAGATATATATTTTCTCATCAGAAAAAGCAATAAAACTGCTTCCTCTTAGGTTTAAAAAAAAAGATAATACCATTTCATTTCATTATGTTAAGGTGTGTGCATTGTCAGGATACAATAACCTATGAAAGCACGTATCAGCTCAGATAAGGACACCCCAGAGAGGTGGAAGAGATATTAGAAAGCTGTCAGACCTGTGGCCACCTCTCAGCAGGTCTGTTCTGGCTACAAAAGTCATTCTCTCCTGCGCACCAGCTTCTTTCCCCAGGCTCAGACATGGCCAAGGGCATCTCTCAGCTTCCCCACCATTTCCCCACCATGGTAGCGCTGCCCCTCAATCCCAGAGAAGGACTACGGTTAGTGTGGGCAAGAGCCGTTCCTTTTCTGAACTGAGGAAGGGACATTTCCCAGAAGGAAGGAGTGAGGGGAAGGAGATTGAAATCAGGGCAATAGTTCTGGAGAGACAAAATAATACGATTCTACTCCAAAACACAATGCCTTGCCAGGTGTTGGCCCACTGTAGATGCTCAATAATTGATGGTGACTATTATTGCAAAGATTAAAACCTAGGTGTTGGGCGACATCAGGGTCAGTGGGTGTGACTCGGTGGCCTGTGTGAGAACACCGGAGGAAGGTGAGGCTGCAGGCAGGGGGGCATGGAAGGCTTAAGCAGGTCAGGGTGGATTCTGCATTTGGACGCACTGCAGGCTACTAAAGAACAGGTAAGATTTCAGCAAGAAGCAATGAAAAGAGGGAACAGCATGAGCCAGACTTGCCAGGGAGGTGGGCGGGTGCTAGGGTAGAGATTCCTGGAGGTCGCAGGATACACAAAGAGCCCTAGACACCAGCCAAGGCATTGAAATTTGACTTAATTCGTTGCTCTCATTCCTTTGAGCGTAGCAATCTTGCCTCTCTAACAATAACACTAAATTTCCTATGAGACAGAATATCGCCATGTATTTCTCCTGCATCCATATTAGTTGCTAAATAAATATTTAACCAAACGGAAGCACCACTGACTTCTTGGTAGTTTACATAGGATGTATCACTGGGCAGGTGAAGCAGCTATGCCTCTTGGGCCCCTTCCTTCTTCCCTTCCAATCCAATCCACCAACACTCAAGGTCTGAGCAGATAAATGGATTGCTCTGTTCATTTGATTCCATGAGTCTGGGGGAAGCCACTTTCACCCACATCCTGGAATAGCTAAGAAGCTTTCTAAACCTGAGCGCTAAGGCAAAGACGTGGGAAGGTTATTTGTAAAAATGGTTTGACCATCCCATCTATATAGTGTTAACCCCAGCACAACCATAAAATCTGACACTTGCTCCTTAAAACAAACAAAAAAAATCCAGTTGCAGCTAGTGTAAGGGGGAAATGTTCTTTTCTGTAAGCCCAGTGCTTTCTTCCTGGGGAGGGACCAACCAAGGTTAAGTCGTGGACTCTCTCTGCCCCTTTTCTAACTCCTCTTTGCAGGGTCCTGGGGCATAGTCCTGGACAGTGACTTATGAATGAATCAGGTAGAGCAAACTGACACGCCCAGCTCAGCTCCACCCTTCCTCATGGGGAAGTCGGATGCTAGCTATGAGTGTCCCCTGCGAGGCCCCAACAGCAGGCTCTGACCTGCTGAAGACCATCTGGCCACAGACAAAGTTATGATTCCCCAGTTAGGGACACCATATGTGAGAGACGTGAGTGAGCAGGGCACTGTGGGCAGCATAAAGAAAGGGAGATGAAGAATATCAGCAAAAACTGCTGCTGCTTGTTAGCAGTGGTCTGCACACCGAATCTCAAACAGGCAGTATCTCGGAACCAGAAGTTCCTAAACAATGCACAGGAGTGCTCTGAAGAAAGGAGGCAAACAGTCACAACTGGGTTAAGCATTACTTCCTTAAGGTCTGCGTATCGAGGGCTAATACCTCCCATCATCACACTGGAAGTTCAGGTAGGAAAAAGAAAAACAGCCAATACCCTCCAGGGGGTGTGAAAATTATGTGGGAACTATGAAATACCCCAGTTGGAGTGCAATCCAAGAGGCCAGGATACAATGTCTCTTATGGAGAAAAAGTAGAATAAGTCACTTTGATGTACAGTGCCTAAACGCATCCGGAAATGGTGTCAATTTCCCATGAAGAACAGATAAGAGCGCTTCCAGGATATCTAGGATTTCAGGCAGCAGGGTCTATTTTCACCTAACGGTGTTTAACCTTCGCAGAGTATAAGAAAGTCCCTGTCCTTGAAAGACATATAATGCATATAATACAATTATAACCTGCAACTTCAAGGTGCTAAGAAGGTCTGCCTCAGAGATGACTGTATCATAAAATCAAGCCCAAAAACATGAACAGAAACTTTTCAAAAGAAGACAAAATAATGGCCGAAAAACATATGAAAAAATGCTCAACATCTCTAATCATCAGGGAAATGCAAATCAAAACCACAATGAGATTCACTTATCTCTAGTGAGAAGGGCCTTTATCAAAAAGTCACAAAACAATAAATGTTGGTGTGGATGGATGTGGATAGATAGGAACACTCATACACTGCTGGTGGGACTGCAAACTAGTGCAACCTCTGTGGAAAGCAATATGGAGATACCCTAAAGAGATACAAGTAGAACTACCATTTGTTCCAGCAATCCCATTACTGGGTATCTACCCAAAAGAACAAAAAACACCCTGTAAAAAAGACACCTGCACTCGAATGTTTATAGCAGCACATATCACAATTGCAAAGATGTGGAAACAACCCAAGTGCCCATCAATACAGGA
>CAUYSK010057604.1:0-33278 GCA_963575035.1 Avahi laniger
CAATAATCAACTCATGGTGAATAATAGACTTAAACTTAAGGCATAAAACTATTAGAATTCTAGAAGAAAATGTTGGAAAAACTCTTTAGGCGTTGGGCTAGGCAAAGAATCTATGAAGAAGACTCCAAAGGCAATCACAGCACCAACAAAAATAAATAAGTGGGACCTGATCAAATTAAAAAGCTTCTGCACAGCTAAGAAAACTATCACGAGAGCAAACAGACAACCTACAAAATGGGAGAAAATATTTGCATGTTACACGTTTGATAAAGGGCTGATAACTACAATCTATATAGAACTCAGGAAAATCAGCAAGAAAAAAATCAAACAACCCTATCAAAAAGTGGGCAAAGAACATGAACAGAGATTTTTCAAAAGAAGATAGACTAATGGCCAAAAATGATGAAAAAATCCTCAACATCTCTAATCATTAGGGGAATGCAAATCAACACCACAATGAGATATCACTTATCTCTAGTGAGAATGATCTTTATCAAAAAGTCCCAAAATAATAAACGTTGATGTGGATGTGGAGAGATAGGAACACTCATACACTGCTGGAGGGACTGCAAACTAGTACAATCTCTGTGGAAAGTAATATGGAGGTATCTCAAAGAATTACAAGTACAACTGCTATGTGATTGAGCAATCCCATTACTGGGCATCTACGCAAAGGGAAAAAAGACATTGTATAAAAAAGACATCTGCACTAGAATGTTTATAGCAGCACAATTCACAATTACAAAGATGTGGAAATCACCCAAGTGCCCATGAATACATGAGTGGATTAATAAAATGTGGTATGTGTATACCATGGAGTTCTATTCAGCCACAAAAAACAATGGTGATCTAGGACCTCTTGTATTATCCTGGATAGAGCTGGAGCCCGTTCTACTAAGTGAAGTGTCATAAGAATGGAAAATCAAGCACTACATGTACTTACCATCAGGTTGGTACTAATTGATCAACACTTATGTACACATGTAATAGTAACATTCATCAGGTGTCAGGCAGGTGGGAGGGCCAAGGAGGGATGGGTATATTCACACCTAACGGGTGCAGTGTGCACCGTTTGGGGGATGGACACACTAAAAACTCACTTGGGTGGGGCAAAGGCAATATATGTAACCTAAACATTTGTACCCCCATAATATGCTGAAATAAAAAATAATTACAGGCTGATAATTTCCAAACGTGAGTAAGAGGGAAAATGGAAATCCATAGAATCATTGAAGGTAGAAAGATGAAATGGACCCTAGGTAACTATTTTCCAAGTGAGTAAAGTCAATCTCAGAGAATTTAAGGGACTTGCCTAAGAGCACACAACTCTAGAGGTGACAGAATTGATACATAAATATCAATCTTTTGATTCTAATTCCAGTACTCTTTTTAGTTCACCAAATGCATCCTTTGATGGAAAATGTATTGCATACAGTCTTTCACAAGTACTGTCATTTTTGCAACTTAGAGATGTGTTTGGAAACAGATGATTTGAATTTTGTTGACTCCTCTCCCCGCCACTCATTTCACAAGCTGGGATCTGTGTCTCTATTTACATTTTCCCAAACCTCTTTCCTACACTTTTCTGCTGTCATCCATATGAACCTCACTCAAAACATGTGCACCTGACCATTTTCTTTGATCTGGATCTTTACAACATGCAACAAGGTCAGTGTTATTCCAAGGGGTGGAGTGATGGGAGTGGTCTACCTGCTCAATAGTAAATGCAGTCATTGTTTGAATGTAGACCAATAGAATATGTTAGGTGGGGGGGAGGAATATTTTATGACTGACATCATTTATAACTTCCAGCAAATAGAGATAATAAAAAGCAGGGTGACTTTTATTGTTTTTAATTTTTTATAGGCACTGTCCTCTTATTGCTCCCTATGACATTGATCTAAATTAAAGGATGGGAATTTCCAAAGAGGCTACTTACATCTTACAAGCTTTCAGCTTCTTTAGAAAGCACCTTTTATTGTATGTATGCTGTTTGTTTGTTTATTTGTTTATTTATTTATTTTAGACATACAGGGTCTTGCTCTGTTGCTCAGACTGAAATACAGCGACTGGATCATAGCTCACAACAGCCTCAACACTGCTGGGCTCAAGTGAACTATTTTTTATTAGTGAGGAGAGAGAAAGGGAGGCAAAGCTCAATCATAACAATTGAAAGCACATACAGTTTTTTAATGAAACCATTTGAAATCATATATGGATTGTATAAACATTCCAAAGTATCACAAGGAGAAAACAACCTTGGGAAATAGATCAATTGTTAGACGCCAGAATCTTAGGAACTTATCTTTGTTTGTATGTGATTTTAAACTTAGTGTGTCCCCACTAAGAAAGACAGTTTTGCTTGTCACTGGGCTCACAGAGAAGTGGATACTTTAATACACTTCAGGTAGAAGCCGTGCTTCATGGGGTATTAAGACAACCAGGGTCAAATCTTGACAAATTACCTAATCTGGCTAAGCATTAGTTTCTTCTCTGTAAACTGTAAATGAGTAATAGCACCTACCTTACAGAGTTAGTGTGGGGCTTAAAATCAGTCTGTCAAATAAAGGGCTTAGCCCTGTGCCAGTATATATTAGTCACTCAATAAATCTTTACCATTATTATCAACATCCAGTGGCTAAAAGATGTCAAATTTTAAAAAAATGTTTTACTCCAACACAAAATTCTGCATATTTTCTTTATTTCTCTCAAAGATGAGACATAAAAACTATAGTACAGATATTTAAGGACAACTTCAACTCCATTGTGATTATAATTTTTATTTGGCAAATTTCTCCCAGAGCACTAGATGGCGACCTTCTCCTTTAAGAGTAAAAAAAAAAAAAAAAACACCCAATAACGACTAAGGTTTCATTAATACTTCCGTTTGACAACATTACTGTTACAAATTTAGAAGTAAGCCACAAAGGGTAATGTCACATCTTTGAACACTGGATCACCACAGTAGTAGAATCTCTAGCTTTTCTGGTTCTAACCTAGGAGCCACATGGCAGGGAAAGCACCCTCTGTGGGTGTTAGGTGTCCTGGATTCAAACTTCTGCCCTTGGGTGATCTTGGACTTTCTCTCTCACGACCTCATTTTCCTCCTTAATAATATGAGGTGGTTGAGTTAGATCACCTTCAAAGTTTCTTTCAGTTCTAATATACTATGATTTTTAATATTAATAATTCAATGTTTATTCTTTTACCAGGATGTCTTTTCTCAAGCTTTCCTGTGCTCTAAATTAAATACTTCTTAAGCCAGTGGACAAGATTTAATGTCACTAGGTATCAACATTAAGTTAAAACTGACTTATTCAAAAATAAGTTTTGGAAGAGAGAGATGAATTTAGGGTTTTGAGGTGTGTGTATGAAATCATGTTTTAAATGTTACTTTTTAAATAAGCACGAGGAACATTTGAATAATATTTTCATTTAAGATTGTGTTAGAGTTGGGAAAAACCTTTTAAGAGTCATTTTAAACCTATTTTTATTTCTTCCATAAATAAGTTGAAGCCATGCCTAGATTTTTTAATGTGACCAGTTTTTTTCTTATGGATTATTTTTAAATGTCAATTATTTTAGTGTTTCTAAAAGGATTATAGCAGATTAAGTTCATAGATAGAAGCAACAGAACAGTAACTATCGACAACACAGAGCACCCTTTCTCAAATATGAGCAGATGTAGCCAGACGTGAGCATCTGGTGTGATTAAGAAATTCAGATAAGGTTTAAAATATCCTTAATTTAAGAAAGTCAGATGAGTAGAACTCACAGTAAATAATAAAGAAATATCCAAAATAAAATATATTTTAGGGTTTACTTACAAACCAAAGTATATGCCTGTTTTTCCTTAGTTGTTTCAGACAAAATAGAATGATTTTTTTTGAAAGTAGCCAGTAATTATATATTGATTTTTTTCTTTTTAAGGAAAGTTAGTATTTCAAAAAGAATCCTTTGATATCTTAGTTGCAATTGTTTTTTTTCCCTCTAAAAAAAAGATTTGCTTGTTTCAGCAGCACATATACTAAAAAAAAGATTTACTAATTTGTTGATCATAAAGAAATACTTCTCACACATTCACCAAGATAAACTCTTAAAGTGATTTATGTTATGAAAAATGCTGTCTGTGACATACACATTGTAAAAAAGAAAGTGTAGGTATTAGCAAATACTCCGACTCAAATGGGTAGAACAATCTCTTTAACATAGGGTAGGTGATGGATGCACAGGTAGAACACACACAGAGATGATGACAGATGCAATTTCTCCCCCAAACTGGAACTGAGAGGGTGACCCAGCAGTTTGGCACCAGGGGCTGCCACTTGAGAACCATGGATATGATGTTGTGATATCATTTGGATGTTCAATATATAACATTCAACTGTAGTAGATGAAATAAAATCCATACTCTAAGAAGTTTACAATCAACACCTGGCCTTTCTCTTTTCGGGAAACATCTGGCTCATCACCATATGTTCATCCAACTTCTTCAGCTACAATTTTAGTGCACAATTTCCAGTAAAGTTTTATGCTGAAAAAACGTGGAACTGCTATTGCTCTGTCATTCTTATTAGCTAGGGTCACAACCAAGGGACTTCACAGTAAGAGCTCTGCACACACCCTCTAGGCATCTAGAGCAGAAAAGGAAAAGGTGAAACAAAGGTGAATTTGTGCAGATTATTTTCTAAAGGCAGTTTAATATTTATGAAATGTCACACATACACACACATGCACTCTCTCTCACACACACACTCTTCAGGATCCAGTTACAAGCGCTGCGTCATCCTCTAGATCACATGGTAATTGCTGCTATTTCAAGGATCAAGTGGCATAAATCTCTCCCCCCACTCCACCTCTACCCCACGCCCTTCCTTTGGTACCGTTTAGCGTGGAAGAGTGACTTTGGTGCGATGGAGTGAGGCCAGGCTCTCTGATCCAACCCTCAGCTAGAAACCAGGCTCCCGGTGGGGTGGCGCGCTCCTGGTCTCACAGTGACTGGGAAAAGCGGACGCAGGAGGGGTCTCAGGGGAGGACCCGCAGCTCTAATTGGTTTCTCAATGAAAGACAATCACCTATTCCGCAGAGAGGCTGGGATTAGCACTCTGCTCTCCTCCCCAGCGCTTTCAGACTCCTCACCCTCCCCTCGGCGCTTTTAGTCCATTCAGCAGAAGGGGATCGAAGCAAGCCGCACTAGGCGCCGCGCTCGGCTCTCGGCGCCCATTCACTCCCGCTGCGCGCTCGCCTGCCCGGCTGCCGTCCCGCCGCCGCCG
The DNA here is from genome assembly GCA_963575035.1 of Avahi laniger. Lineage (NCBI taxonomy): Eukaryota > Metazoa > Chordata > Mammalia > Primates > Indriidae > Avahi > Avahi laniger. Next base: position 5,274 of record CAUYSK010057604.1, read on the forward strand.
GAGAAAAGTTTCGCGGAGGGGCCGAGGGAAAAATGAGCGAGCTGGAGGAAGACTTTGCCAAGATTCTCATGCTCAAGGAGGAGAGGATCAAAGAACTGGAGAAGCGGCTGTCAGAGAAGGAGGAGGAAATCCAGGAGCTGAAGAGGAAACTCCACAAATGCCAGTCGGTGCTGCCGGTGCCCTCGACCCACATCGGCCCGCGGACCACCCGGGCGCAGGGCATCTCCGCCGAGCCGCAGACCTACAGGTCCTTCCACGACCTCCGGCAGGCGTTCCGGAAGTTCGCCAAATCCGAGAGGTAGGCGCCGGGGCGCGGCGCGGCCGGAAGGAGCGGAGGCCGGGGCCGGGCTGCCCGTCCGGGCCAGCGGTTCAGGGCCGGGGGCTCCCGGCTGCGGCGGCGGGGGCTGGAGGCGCAGGGCGACCCCTGCTCGCCGCGGCGCGCACAGTGGGGTGGCCCCACGGTCCGGGGATGGGAAGTGTTTGTTTTTATTTCTGCCCATCACGTGCCGTGCTCGTCTCTGCCGGGCCGGGAAAGGCGAGCTCCTTGGGGAGACGCGCCCCTGCGGCTTGGGGGTGGGAGGAAAGACCGCGGAAAGTTTTCTCGCACCGGCCAACTTGTCCTCTCCGCGCTCGGCTGCAGGCGCGCCGGCTTTCCGTCGCGCGCCCCATTGCGGCGCCCACGCAGCCACCGAACCCTGCCCGACCCGGAGCGTTCCGGGAGGCGACCCCGGACTCAGGCCACAGGACATACTCAGCGGGGCCCGCCCGAACCTCCCAGAGAGGGGCAACCGGAGGCTGGAAAGAGTTGGGTTCAATTTAGTGACTGAACTTGCCCAGAGCCCTGCTGGGCTGGGGGGAGCTGGGACGGGGGCTCGTCTCCACCTCAGAGTTCCAGCCTGGAGCATGGAGACGAGGGGGAAGAGGTTTATTTACAGGGTCACTTTCGAGGCAGCTGTGATGTCAGCTAGACTTTGCAAAGAAACCCCACCTTCTGGATGTTCCTTTGCTCCGTGTCCTTTCCAGAAGTGCCACAGCTTGGGCTGCCCTGGGCTTGGAGGCGGCTCGGTGGCCTTGCACCTGAAACAGGTTTGGGGCTCCTGGTCAGCCTTGTCCCAAGGTGGATAACGCGCCCTCCCTGTTTGTCTTCCTTCTGACTCCCTCCCTGGAAAAGTTGGGATGAAGGGGGCGGCGTGGAGGTGGGGGTAGGCTGTTTCTCTGGGCGCCTCCGGGCTCCTTTCTTTCCTCCTCCCGGACACTTGAAGAGCGAAGTCCTGCCAGTCCAAAGTTGCGTGTCTCCGTTCGGGGTGTGCGGAGGAGGCTGGGCGGATTTTGGCCACAAGTAGGAAGCTTTTGCACTCCACTCGTCGCCTTCACCGGAGAAGGCTGATCGATTGGCTGCAGCATTAAAGCGCCTCTGGACATTAGGGAGAGGAAATGCAGACTCCAAAGCCCATTATTGGCTTTTAGTCTCTGGAAGTGCGCGGCCGAAAGTGCATTTCTCAGGATATTGAATATTCCATTAGGCGCGCCTTCACGCCCGCCTGCCTCTTACCCCTTCCCTCTTCTTAGATCACTTGCTGAGTCTGGGACCCTCATGGGACTCCTAAACTAGTATCCTCCCCAACCCCCACCCCTCCACCAGTTTTTCTTAGTTCCAGGCAAATTCTTGTAAAGAGCATGTCCTCTTGTCCGGTTCCCAAGCAGGCCACTTCCAGGGCTCTCAATGTCCCCCACTTCTTTTCTGCTTCTGACTCCCTCTTGTGTATTGATTACGTGGGGTGGGAGCGAAGGCGGCTGAATAAGGGTTAAGAGCTGTTAGAAGACCAGAAGCTTCAGGCCAAAAGGGGCAGAAAAACAGGAATCAGGGGAAAAGGACTTTCGCCTCAGGAAATGTGGGGCCCTTCTGACCAGACGTCTGAGAGGACAGCTTTCAGATTTCCTGAGTGGCATTCCACTTACGAAGCGACACTGTCCACATGGTACCTTTGGCCCAACTTGCCTTGAAAGTTCCTATAGGATGAAGCAGTGGCATTCTCCTTCCTTCCCGAAGGGCAAGACTGCAAACAGACCTAATACTTGGCCTTGCCCTTGCCTGGGAAGCTGCTGCTGCCGCCTCCTGCCTCGGCCGGGCTGCGCATTCCGGGCCGCTGCCCTGCCCCGCGCTCAGCAGCTGGAATCAATCTGCCCACCTCCTTAAGAAGCCACTTCATCAGCGGTCACCCTGCAGCTGCTCGCCTCCCAGGGCTGTCGGGCTCAGGCTTTATCGCATTTTTGAAATTTCAGATTTCTGTGTCTGGCTTGTGCCCCTCAAAGAGTAACAGCACGGCTCTGCAGCAGAGGGGAGATTTCACGGGGTGTGGAGAAGACAGGAGGGAAAAACCCTCCCTCCCAGAGCCCACTCTCACTTAGGAGTTATTCACAGAGGGGCAGGCACTTATTTTTTTTCTAGACAAGAAACCTCTAAGAATGAGCTTTTGCATTTACTGGGAGGAAATGGCTGTCTTTGGTATGTACATATCATCCTTCTTTTTTCTATCCCATTCTCTCACCTCCCCCCCACATTTCGAGTTAGGGGTAGGAACATTCACCGTGAGAGTGGATCATGCGCAGTAGAGATGGGCACATATTTGTGTCTATAGCAAATAGTTGGAGTACTTTTCTGCTTCCTCTCCGTGCTGATTTACACTGGGACTGACTCTAAACTTTTTCCCACTGAGCACTTAGTTTCATGCTTTCAAAAAGTGTTGAGTTTATTTTCAGCAAACTGACTCATTAGCGTTTAAAATTTTTTTGACAGGTATTACATATGGGGATAGTAGCCATTGGAATTAGGTACTCTTCCTAGCACTTAAAGACACAGCACTAAATTATCATTGGCAAGACACCTTATTTTAGCCAAGAAAGGAAATAATTTATAAAGGTATTTCTGGGATACAATATTTAATAGCAAATAAGATGCTTTCAAAATAAAAAATGCATTTTTAAATTTTCAGATATGGATTTGAGTAGATATTCCATCATCTCTCCTGTTTTTTGTAAAAGGCTATGCCATTCTGATGGGACTGAAAGAGATTGCTTTATCGCAAAGTTAATGTTCAGTTGTGGTTTCTATAGCATTCGAGTACTAGCTATTCATGCTGCAGGTTCATTTCAAACTTTGCTGGGACACCTAGTTTCTACACTAACAAGAAAAGAAATGTTTGAAAGTATAGTCAGCCCTTCATATCCATCGGTTCCAAATCCACAGATTCAACCATTGGAGGATAGAAAATATTAGGGAAAACAATGGATGGTTGGGTCTGTATTAAACATGTACAGCCTTTTTTCCTTGTTATTATTCTCTAAACAGTACAGTATAACAATTGTTTATGTTGCATTAGATATTATAAGTAATCTAGAATGAATTTAAGAATACGAGGAGATGTGTGTAGGTTTTACACAAACACTACACTATTTTATATAAGGGATTGAGCACCTGTGGATTTTGGTATCCTCAAGAGGTCCTGGAAACAATCCCCCATGAGATACTGAGGGGGGATTTTATTTGTTGGGAAGAATGATAGGAAAAAAAAAACTTTTGCCCATAAATACTGCTTTAGAGAATGACTGCAATCTAAAAAATGTACATAGTAAGGGACAGAAATATCTTAAGCATTTACTGTAGCAGAAGGAAATCGAAGAATTCACTGACTATTGTATCGTCAGTCTAATTAGCCAGATTTCCATGTGTCCACAGAGGGTATAATGCACAATCTCCATTAAGAATGATCTAAGTATCTAAGGAATGCTTAGATGAAATTACACTAGGAAAGGAAGATCTGAGCTCTCAGCGTTAAGTATCAAGTGTACAATATGATGATCATGTTTAAAAAGAAAACATCCAACTTATTGAGGTACTCATTTTCAGACCCCTTAAGAAGTGCCCAGTAGGGATCAAGTGATTATCATTGAAAACTGCAAGCTGTTTTGGATGATGGTGATGATGTCTTAAATTTATATCTAAAATACTTTTTTTCTGCCAAAGAACTTCAAGTATTTTACATAGATTTCTGTGAACTCTCAATTCCCTTCATGCATATACTCCACATCAAGAATTGCTTATTACCCCTAATTCTTTCCCTTACATTTTTTGCACACATCTAAATTCCTTATTTTGGCTGCCTAGTTAGCCAGTGTGTGCTCAGGGGACTGCACACAATTTAAAAAAATTAATTTAAGCAAGGGCTAGAATCAATATTAATCTGTTACAGGAATAAAAATAGATTGTATTCCAGAGTTATTTGAGCTATTCTTGTCATGAATCCCTTGATTCTTGATAAAGTAAGTTGATCAGGTGGAACTTTAACTTCCTTTCACTGGAACATGGATGCCTTGGGATACATGCCCCAGAAAACTCATTGCCTTTTGCATCTCTGATCCAATTCAGGTCTGGTTTGACCTTAGAACTAAATCAAGGGGTTTGACCTAATTTTGATATAAGTAGCTTCAATGAAGTGAGTGGGTTCCAGATAAATTCTGGGTCCAGCATCAAGTATTTATTAAGTGTTCCTATTGAAAATATATGATACTTTAAAAAAGCGATGATAGCAGTAGCTAATCTTAACAATTTCAGCACTGGACTCAACAGTCCTAAATGCCTTCCCCATTTTTCAGGTGAGGAATCTGAGACTTGAAGAAATTAAGTCACTTGCTTAAGATCTCACAACTAGGAAATGCCATAGACAAATTTCAAACCCAAATCTTGCAGTTTTTAGAGACCTGAGTTCTAAACTGCTACACTATATAACCTTGGAATAGAATGGGTTCTATCTTACTAACTGGGAAATCCTTCCAATTAGGAGAAATGAGTCTACCCTAAATTAGAATAGGACTTAAAAAGTCTTAGAGCCCACATTAAATTGACCTCATAAGAAAGTGACAAATGAACTCTTATATACAGAGTACACATATTGGTGTGGCATGCCAAGCTGGAATTTCCTCATTCAGCTCTGCTCTTGAAATTTCCATTTACCAATTTTTCATCTTCTTCCTTTCTTTAGATCAGTGTCATGTTATAGGCAGATGAATAATACAGTTACAAAGAATGTGACAATGATCTTGGTGGCCTCCTTTGGACACCCTTTGCCTTTCAGGTCCCTCATGCTAATACTTTCATTCCTACCTTTCCTACCATCAAAATGAATTTACCATGAACTGATAATATATCAATATATTAACTTGTTATCTCTTTCTGATTAACATAGTAATGTTCTGATGGGAGCTTTTAGGAGAGGATTTTATTTAGTTTACTCATATGAATAAATACATTCTTTTGATAAGAGTTTAAGGGGAGACAGACCAAGGAAGAGAGGGGAGGGTTTGCAGGTAGGATGGCTCGTAAGCATCCGCGTGTCTTGCCATGTGTGCTTTGAAGAGAACAGCGTCTGAGCATAAGCACTTTCACATGTGCTTTCAGTCAAGGCTGTACAGGAGGCAGGTAGTACCTTGGTTTTAGTGATGAGAAAACTGAGCAAATCATAGTGGAAGTGCCGTTTAAAGGATCTCAGAAATAAGACCAGAAAGAGGATTTAGGTTTCTTGATTTTGCATTGGTACCAGAGTTGGTGAATTGATGTCTTTGACTTATCATCTATTTATATTTGTTATTTGAGATGCACTCATTTTGCTCTGGGGTTAGTTGAAGTTCCAGAATCATGTATATTTTCCAAAGGTATTTGTGGTATGCCAGGAGTTCTTGTTCCACTTGAATCATCAATATATATGTATAGGTTGAAAGTTTACATTTAATCTTGTGTTAATTAGAAATTTGACCCTTGTGAAACTCTAACAGACCTGAAAAAACAAAAGATGTCATATCTTTTTCCTCTTTCCTGCCTAAGGGCCTGTTTCCTAGTGCCCTCTCACCATACAGTCAGAGATGCTGAGAATGCATTAAAACCCTTTCTTTTGATAAGATTTCCAGGTGATTTCATAGTTGTTCAGGGTATGAATAATTATTTTCATTTGCCATTGAGAATTTGCTTATCAGAGTTCAGGACCCTGTGTTATCTAGGTTCCTTGTAGCTCTTGGAAGTTAGTGTGGGCTCTGAGATAAACCAGGGATAGCGTATCCTGTTTCACAAAAATGAAAGCTCAGAAGTTTGGGAATTGTCTGAAAGGAGTACTGACCTTGAGTCTAGCTTCATTGGTGTGGTGTGCTGTGCTGTTGGGTTCCCGAAGAGAAAAGAGGAAATAAATTTTTTTTTTTTAAAGGGAGGAAAAAAACACATGTACACACATACATACACACATTTATGTATATGTCTGCATGTGTGTGTCTGTGAACCCACATTTGCCAAGCTGCCACTTTATTCAGTTCACAAATTTATATTTCTTTTAGAAATTATTATTATGAAACCCCTCTAGGTTGGCCCAAATCAGTTTCTTTTAGAAAGGAGTGTTTACTTCTTGGATCTGTTATTATAAAATAGATCACAGCATCTTACAGTTTGTCAGGTGCTTGTGCATGGTACTGGGCACATAGTCCTGTGCTGTCGCTAGAACAAGGTACTAGAATCAGTGTTTTTCGCTTCTTTTTGAAGCACTGCTTCCTACTTTTACCCAGTGATGATTTTTTTCACCTCCTTGCCTTTGTTCTTGGATCTGGCTGTGTTGCGCATTTCTCTTTTCTTCTAGCTTAACATCTGTAACTCCTGATAGATCTATTTTATTCACAAAAATCTTATAACAGCAAACATGGAGCAGATGTCCTGCTCAAACTATTACTTTAACCTTTTAAAGTCATTCAAGTTCTCAGATATTTCTGATATTATATAATTTGAATTTTCTAAAATTTTAAAAATACTTATTAATTGTTCATATTGAAAATACACAATGCTTTAAAATATTTGCTCAATGCAAAATTGATATATCCAGAACATGTATATCTTTTAAATAGATATGTTTTGTTAAAGACTGATAGTAGAACTAATCTCTGTTTTATTTATTGCTGTTTTTAAACAATAGATTTCCTTTTTAAAATGCTTAATCTTCTTCTTGCTACTCACTAAACATTAACATAGTATACTTCAAAGTCTGTGATCCATCATTAGTTTTATTTTTAACATTTTTATATTGTCTCTTATATGTGAATATAATAGAAACCCACACTACCTTAGAAAATAGTACAGTTTTAAATTCAATCAATATAAATTTTATGTCAACTAGAAAATTTTAAAATACTATATGTGATTCATTCTGTTCAATGTGTTAGCTGCACATTCAGTCTTTCTCTAGTGCATATTGATTTGATATATTCTTGGAAATTAGTCCTAAGCAGTTAATTTGTTCTAGGATTTGATTTGGATTGATTTTGTTACATGTTTGAACACACTGATGATACTTTGGTGTGCAAAGTAATGCATGAATGTGTTGATTTCATCTGAGTGTTTATTTATTAAGGCAAATCCGATAAGATATCTATTGTAATTATCTTGTTAGGATTTAGTTTGACTTTTATACTTGTGATAGAGATTTTGCAACTATAGTTCTTAAATTATTCCCTCGGTTATACTTGTTGCTAATTCAGACTGTTCCTCCTTTCTAGTCCAATTTAGAGAGTGCTTTAAAATGTGTTTTATATCCTCAGATAAGTCTTTATGTGAGCACTCTGACCTCAAATGCTACAAAAATGCTACTGAAAAACCTTATAGGGATCCTAAATATACTTGTTATGTTTGCCTTGTACCAATATTCTTGGGTCTGTTTATTCAACTATATGATACCGTTATTGTCTAATGAGCAAATCTAAAGCTATTGGGTAAATGTTAATATTTTTCTTGATGCCTCTCATCACCCACATAGTGTGGATAATGCTAATTTCATGTATCACATGGTCACCAAGGGAGTAGGCTTCATATGCTAAAAATTCTCAAAATAGAATATTCTTTTATATCTTAGGCTGTAAACCCTTGGGTAAAAACCAGGTCTGTTTACAGTAAAAATTCCAACCAAATAAAACCCTCAGCTTACCATACTTTTCTCTTCCCACATGCTACTTTTCAGAGAAAAAGTAAGAGCAGCTCATATCTAGAATGTATTAAAAACAAATTTAAAAAAAACTTAAGTCTTCTAAAGAATAAAACCAGTTCATATTAAATTCCGTTTCCTCTCAGAGAATAAGATCACTATAAAATACTCAGTTTGATATCCTATGTATTAATCTGGCAGATTTCAACTGTGGTGTCATGACACAGTGGCATATATATTTGATTAATTGTAAGGTTAAAATCAGTAAATAATGGTTTAAAAATCAAAATTCATGACTTGTGTCTTAAAAAATAAAGTCGAGTGCATTCACAGGCATCTCCCTAGGGATATAGCCTTTTACTTGAATTCTGACTGGCTTTCTCGACTGGGAGGATCACAAATATATGGCAGGAAATTGCACATAATCCACAGACGGTCTTGTCTTTTCACAAGAGTGTGCTACACATGGGAACATCATCCGTCTTGTGAGTCACTACAGAAAAAATGTTTGAGAGTCTCTGATCTGAGTTATGGTTCTAAAAAATAAGAATCTTGACTCTGTGGCACTTAAAGCTACTTGTTTATAAACAAAGGTTGTTTAGAATCATTAGATTCTACTTAGCATGTATATTTCAAAGCAGTGTTTCACAAAGGGTGATGTTCATATCATTGGTGATACCAGGAATGCTTCTATGTGGTAGATAAATGAATGTATTTTATATTAATAGTTAATGTGTTGGAAGAAAACATAACAATCCCAATAAATCTATGCTCTGTAGCTATATTGCTTAGAATAAGGCTAAGTTTTAAGTTTTCATAGATTTTTAAGAAAGAAGTATAAAAAGGCTGTGCATAATACAGTAGGAGTGCACAAGAAAGGTTTAGGAAAGACTGTTTTGAGGTCATTTTCATAAGGCATGAAATGGATTATTTTCACATTTGATTTTTTGCTCACCCCTACTTTGTTTTGGAGAATTCTGGCTAGTTGAGTTCTCTCCAGACCTGTCTTTGGATGAATCCTTGCATGCTGTTTGTCAATTCACAGAAATTGTACTAGAGACATAGAGTTAGATGGAAATGGTGGCATTTATAAAATGTACTTTTACTTTGATGATAAATCAGTCTGGTTAAAAGTTATTCACATTAATACATCATCAGAAAAATATTTGATTCCCCTCCACCCTAGATTTATGAATCCTCTTGCCAGAGGGTTCTATAGCTGAACAGGACAGTCCAGAAATAATAAGGGGATACTGGGGTACCAACCTCCATCCACCCTGGGGTCACTGGGGAGCTCCTCCTCCTTGGACTGTGTCTGCAGTGTGGCTTCTCATTTCCTCCTCAGGGCTCCTCCTTAGTTCCTAACAGTAGGTGCCTAGAGCTGTAAAGGGCCATTCTGGCCTGTGGCCAGAAATACATAATGCTGTTTTCCCCCTTTCTTTTGTTAAAAAAAAAAACGGAAAAAATTTGGAAGGGAAAAATCTTTGACAGAATACAAATTTATTTTCCTTAATCTGTATTCCCTTTCCCTGTAAAAAAAACAAAAAACAAAAAACTAGATTAATCCAAATTATAACAACTAGTTTTTAAAAATTACATTGTTACAAGGAATGGCTTTATGGTTAAATGCAAAAATTGTAAGGAGAAAAAAGGAAACACATTACTTCCAGGTTGAGAAATTTGCAATAATCCATCCCCCTTTTCAGAGCATAGTTCAGGCCATCTCTCCAACTGCTTAGGAAAGGGAATCCTTAAGGTTTGAATCGAAGTACCCTCCTAAAGGCAGGAAAAACAAACAAACAAATGAAGAGGGAGTAGGATGGGGAGAGGATATGGGGGCAGAGAGAGAGAGAGAGAGAGAGAGAGAGAGAGAGATTTCAACAATTACCACAAGATGGCAGCAGGAGCATAAGATTTAACAATTGTGGGCTCACTGCGAGTGTAAAATGGCCTTTAGCTGAATTTTAAAATATATTCTCAAATACAGAACTTTCTTAAAATCAGGATTCATGTGTTTGGAAAGTGAATCATCAAATACACATGGTCTTATATTTTTTCAATTAGTGGTGGTTTGGGGGAATGTGTTTAAAAAGCCAAAATGAAGTTTTCTTCCCCAGTGTTTGTCTTAAAGAAAAGAAAAACAAAATAGTACACTCTGCATGAAGTGTTCTTTTAATATTGGTATTACTTTGAGGGAAATTCCTAAAATCCCTATGAGGAAACCTCTCTGGACTCATACTTGGCTGAGACAAGAAAACTGAAGGAAATAATGGAAAATTAATAGTAGTAAAAAGTATATGTGTGAGGAGACAGAATAGTAAAGGAAATGGCTTCCAACTTGCTCCTTTCTCACCCCTGCAAAAAAACTAAAAAAAAAAATGATTATAGGAAAAAATGAGATCAGTTATTAGATGAAATTTCTAATAGGTTATTTGATCTCCTTGGTAATTCTGTAATTGGAGAATATCATTAAATAAATCTTAATGTAGCCTGTTGCAGTCTGAGGTCCTTAGTAGAAAAAATATTAAATAATCTAGTTAATATGATTGTTTATAATATATGTATCTAAATATTTTCAAGAGAAAAGGAAAATTTATTAAGTACCCTAAATATAAACTACCTCTTGACAATTTTAGGGTAAAAAGGAGTCGACCACAACGGGATAAATTGTGGGTCGTATCTAATGGACCGTACATTTTTGAATCAATATTCCCTTGGAAAGTGCCTTCAGCCTTCCTGTAAAAGGTTATTTCATTCAGTCTGTGACCCCTCTCATGTGAAACTCCCCGGGGGCCTGGATGTGAAATAGTCTTGCTGTTGGCATCATTTGTGATTTAACACTGAAGAGAAATGTACTCATTTTGGCCTGTCCCGGTAACCAAGGGTCAGTGGCAAAAGGAAGTTGTACTATGAGTCAAAAGAAGTCAGTTTTGAATTAATGCTATTGCTTGGCCTCTTTAATTGGTCTTTTTGCTCAGATACTATGTTAGATCATCCTTAGATAAACAGACAAGAAGGGAAATAGAGAAAATGTAAAATAGTTCACATTTTGCTACCCGGCTTAACAATAAGTTGCCTTTATAAAGAGTGTTTTGAATTCCTGCGATATATTTATTTGAAGTTGTCAATATACAAAAATTATATTTGGTGCAGTAGTTTATATTTTTCCCAGGTTAGGAAAAAATATATATTACACAGTCGATGACTGCTAGAGAGCATCAAGGGAAGATCAAATATAGGGTGTGTTTTCTGGTGTCTGTAGGACCAAAAAAGAAAATCTAGCTTCCATTAAACACGGTGAAGCAAGCAGTAAGTAGTAATACCTTTTGTTTTCTCTGATATTTCTGGTTTGTTCTGTAGGGAAGACAGATTCCTAAAGTATAGCAGCAGGTTTTGAAGCATCCTGCTTGTAAGTCGTCTGGTAATCTCGCTTTACCGTGTGGCTCCAGGAGATCATGAAGGCTGTCCACACCAGATGAGACAGGCTGTGGACTCCATGGGCTTCTTGATACTAGAGCAACCAGAAAAAAAAAGTCTATTTTGTGTGGTCCTGCATCCTTACTGAGTATGTTAAAATTCTAGACATGCTTTTTAGATACTTAAGAGCATATGCTATATCTTAAATCTGCTGATTTTTATCTTTTCTTAGGCTATGCCTGTTTTTTGGTTGTTTTAATTGCAAAAGTAATGCATGCTGGTTGTTAGATAATAAAGATATATGTAAAACTTTATCTTCTCCTCCCAATGTTCCCGACTTGTCCTCCAACAGATAACCAATGTTAAACTTTCTGTACATTTATGCAAACCTTTATATAGAGAGAGAACTTACCTGCCCTTTTGGAGGATTTTTCTTTTTCTTTTTGTTGACCCAAAGTGGAAACATTCCATAATACTTACTCCTCAGCAGCTTGCTCTTTTTACTTAATAATAACATCTAGGCCTCTTTCCAGATCAGTCTATATTGGTCTTTCTAATAGCCATGTATCATTCCGTAGTATTCATGTAACTCAGTTTATTCATATTGATAGTTATTTTTTGTTTTTTGCAAGCATTAACAATGCCGCAGCTCACATTCTTGAATGTATTTTCTCATGTGTCTTTTATTTACATATAGGATGAATTCCAAAAGGTGAGAATGCTAGCTAAAAAAAACTTGTTAATTTTTTACTTTTTTAGTTGATGTGATTATATGTACATTTTCTGTATGAGGTAAATGATCTGTAACTTTTCCTGTTAAGAATAAAAAGCATGCTGGTAGCATGAGGAAAATTAATTTTCCACACTAACGATATACAGAATTTAAAAAATCAAACATATAACCATAGCAGGAACATGTGGAAGGTTCTTATTTTTTAATGCTTGATTTGCATTCATGAGAATACTCATTTTGAAGCGATGTTTACATGCCCTTTTACTTTTCAGATTTATAAAGTCCATACTGTACATTTGGCTTGATGTTTGTGAGTATATGCATGTGTGTTTAAGTGGAAGAAAACTCCTGAATTCTTACAATGTGATTTTGAAAGTAAGGATTCAATTGTTTGTATATACTGCTCTTAAATAACTACAATCCTTCTTTAAGAATCACAATGATTTGTTTTTCTTTTCAACAAAATAAATTTTTGATACTGAGGAACTAGCTCCCACTTGGGAAAAAAACAAATTCCAAGTCTCTCAGCTACATTTTTTTAAAAGGTTAGTGGGAGAATTTGGACATATTTGGTATTGGAACCATTCTGTAGAGCTTGCTTTTTATAGGATGGCAACCTCTGGTAGAGGTTTCATTTCTTTTGTTTTCTTTCTTTTTTTTTCTTTTTTTTTTTTTTTTTTAGATTTACTGCAATGTGTCTTTGCAAACATTTATTTGGATCACGATTCAATTATATTAAGAATAATAAATCATGTGATTGGAGCCAAAAGGTAAACTGTTTTGAGGAGTAGGAAGGGTAACCTCAGAAATTTCAGCCTAGTCTTACAGAGCAATAACAGAATGAATTGTGATAATTAAAAGAATGGTCTCGGGAGTCACAGACTTGATGTTGAATTCTGGCTCCTTCTTTCCCTACTGCCTGTGTGATTTTAGACAAATTGTTTCGTCTCTCTGAGCTTTAGTTTCCACATCTATAAATTGAGGATGATGATACTTCCTCCCTACAAAGCTTTGTATACAGAGGATACTCCATGGGTGTTAGCAGAATAACGCAAGATGATGAGTATAAAGTACTACATAAAAGTGCTAGAAATCGTGTAACAATGGAAAGTCTAAAAAGTTTTAGAGCTTTTTGAAAAATTTAGTTCTGGATATTAACAAATTATAGAATTTTGTACCTTGAAAGGATTTTAGGAGATATCCTTGGCCACCCTCTTTGAGTAACAAAACAGAACAATAATGACAAATCAAGCAAAAATGGAGAGATTCAGAAAGATTGTGATTTACCAATGTCATAGAGGTTGTTAGTGTGGAAAACTAGACATTTGTAATTTGGAACAATGGGACAAATGGAAATGGGATGATTAGGTATTCTCACCATGTTTTAAAGAAATAGAAAATGTCTACACGTGATCTGGCCTGGTGGATCAAAGGACACACAAAATGTGTTGTTACCCAGCTTAGCAGCCTGACCAACTCCTGAAGACTATGTAAATTTCTTAGAAGAGCTGCTTCTTGAAGGCCCTGGGTTTGAATGAAAAATGCCAAGAATTGCCCATGAGGGCTAATAATTAGGCAGGAACCTTGAGGGGACCAGCTAAGTCAGGCTCAGAGAACAACACTGTAGGTGCTGGCAGAGCCGTGTGGCCAGGGCCTACTGACTGCTGTGCATATTCCGTAAGGCTGGGTGCCTCAATTCCCAGAAGCCTTTCTCTTCCCTCCTCTCATTGTCTATTCGTTGTTTAGTCGTCATAAATGATGAAGGCATAATCTTTCATATATAGTGGAGTTGTGGATCTAGAGATTTGGGGTGGGGGCTCTTTGTGGATATTCCAACGGTGCAGTAGACCTCAATTTCTAAGCCTGAAGGCTAGAGGGGAATGGGGTGCTTTCACTGAACTTACCTGGAAAGTGCCTATGTCTCCAAGTTGACATTAAGCTTATACCTTTCTGTATCCCCAGTGCCTGTCTACAGTTCAGAGACAGGTTTTACTGTACTTGAGCTTTTTCATGTGGACAGATACTATTTCAGATTTTATTTCTTCCAAGGCAGTTGTCAATTAGCTGTCAGTCAATCAGCTAATATGTGGGCAGACATATGAACTAGAGAGAGATCCAAAGACAGATTCTGTCCTTACCACCCTAATGCCGTCATGCAAAAATACATCCAAAGCCTCCGCCTCTTCAATTATTAAAAACCTCTCAAGCTTGTTGAGAGGATTATTAAATGAGCTCACACATGTGATAGATTTAGCTTAGTGCCTTGCAGTGAGTAGTCATTCAATAAATGTCAGCTCTCTCATTGTTAATATTTATTGATTCTGACTTCATTCACCAAACGTATACGAACTTTTAACTCTGTGCCAGGAATGGGCCCGCGCGTATTGTTCCCATATTTCTAAGTCCATACTTGGATCTAATTTTGCTCACTGAAATAGCTCTGACCCTATTTTCAGAGTTATTTCCTGAATCACAGATGGTACTCTGACATAGGCCATATTTAGGACTTATTTTCCATTCTTTCTTTTTTATCTATGGTGTAGTCTCAGTTTTCTTTCTACACATTTCACATCCCCTCCCCACCACTCCATCATATTAGAAACTTTTTACTCTGAAAAGAAATATTAGAAACTCATCTGTAGGGATAGATTTAGCTGTGTTAGGACCACCGCTACAGTTATCTACTCTCTGAGCTGAATACACCCAGACCTTCTTAAGTTCTAGTTTTCATCTGAATCACCTGGGGAATCTCATTAAATGCTTATTCTGATTGAGCAGGTCTAGTGAAGGGCCTGAGATTCTGCATTTGTAATTATCTCTCAGGTGATGCTGATGCTGCTGGTCTTGTGAAGGCCATTAAATAGCAAGGGATTAACCAATGATTTTCCCTGGTTCCTTCCTCTTCTCCTTTTTTTTTCTTCTTTCTTTTTGCTATCCAATTTAAGTTTTCTATGCAAATGAACTACAACCAGACACAGCAAGGAAAATGAATGTATTAATGATACATCACGCGGGTTGCACTGTAAGATGGACTCATCACCCAGGAAAGCCTGGAGGAAACATCCCGGTATCCGTGTCCCTGCCAGGCAATAAGCACACACAGCTGTACAACAAAAAGGCTAAGATCAGGGGCTGTGGAATCAGACAAGCTTGGGTTTCAGGTTTCTAATATCTTAGTCATGTTGCTTAACGTCTACGAACTTCAGCTTCCCTTCTGTAAACGAGAATAAGAAGGCCAGCCTAAAACTGATGCTTTGCAAAAGACCTGTCATAAGCATACAGTAGATGACAGCCATTGCTTTTGTAGTCTTAATAGCAGTGCTCTGGAGACAAAGTCAAATTTGTTCCCAAATTGAAAATGTGATTCAGAAAGAACTTTAGTTGAGATAAAGTGGGAAAATAAGAAATACTAATTGAGCATTGTTAAAAGCTTATTCTGTGCAAGGTGCTTTATTTGCATGAATTCATTTGCTCTTCTCAGCAATTCCGTGGTAATTGTGTGGCACCTCCCGGCAGGAATTATTCCATGTGCTCTGTACAGATGAGACTCAGTCCAAACACATGAAGTGATTTATCCAAAAAGGCTCACCGTCCCAGGATGGACTCGCTCTAGGGCTCTAACACTGTACTACATGATAATCTATAGCACTTACATAGGCAAAGATTGGAGAAAACCGGGCATTGTGAAGACCCTCAGATCATTCAGATGCCTAGTGGTTCTCAAACTGCGGTACACATACAAATCTTTGGGGGTCTGTTACAGTGAAGATTTTTAGGCTCCCTACCCAAAGATTATGACTTACTGGGCTTGGGAAATTTGGGACCAGGAAATCTGCCGGACCTCCCTGAGAAACACCTCTGTAGGTATATCCTGTAAAGTGTGTGACCATATGTTTCCTGCTGTAACAAATTGCTACAAACTAGGTGGCTTGAAATAGCAGAAGTTTATTCTCCCACTGTTCTGGAGAATAGAAGTTCAAAGTCAAGGTGTCAGCAAGGACATGCTCTCTCCAAAGACTTCAGGGGAGGATCTTTCCTTGCCTTTTCCTAGCTTCTGGTGATTGCTGGCAATCTTTGGCATTCCATGATTTGTACTCACATCACTCTAATCTCTGCCTTCATTTCCACATGGTTGTCTTTCTTCTATGCATGTCTATGTCTACATTTTCTTCTTATAGGAATATAGTCATTGAATTTAGGGCCCATCCTAATCCAATATGACTTTATAATAATTACATCTGCTAAGACTCTACTTCCAAATAAGTTCACATTCACAGGTTCCGGTCGGACATACATTTCTGGGGGGGCCAGATTCAATGCAGTACATCATACCACCTGTATTTATCTTCCTTTAAGCCTGAGATGTGGAGCTTTGATTTCTGAAGGCTGCAGAGCTGTGTGGAAAAAAGGTTTTGCACGAGACGGAGGAAAGTGAAGGACATATGTAGGTATCGATGATGCAAGGTTTCGTGGAGGTTTCTCACCTGCCATTTCCATTGGCCCTCAGCCCTTCTGCCCTTTTCTTTATTTCAAAGGATGTGGTGTTGATCGATAGTCCTTTGGTTCAGACAAAAATGTTAGTCTCTGATGGTTCCATGAGATGTCACAGATCGCCGGTGGTTTGTGATTCTCTTCTTTTCCTGCTATGAGTTTTATAAGGATTTATAGGGAAACAATTTTGGGCTTAAAATGAGAGACAACCAGTGATTTTTATTTCTGTGAATTGTAGTTTTCTTACCTGTAATTTTAGAGGGAAAAGTTTTATGTTGTAATTTCAACACTGTACTTCCCTATAATTTTGGTGACTTGTTTCTTTAGGGTCATAAGGAACAAGTGGAATAAACCACAAATAGACATATTAGGATAAAGACAGATTTTCTTTAGCATATATATCTAATTGAGAAAAGCTTAAAATGCTTCAACCAATTAAAATATTACATTTTAATACAACAGGATTATATTTAGGTACAAATGATTTTGAAGTTAACATTATTTTATGCACTTAAAAGCAGAATTTAAATAGGTTTCCAACCTCAAACTAAGGAGCATACACATACTTTTAAACTAACTAAAGGGTTTTTATTAATGTAGCCCCTAATAGAATTGAGAATTTCTAGCATGCCATATCTATTATACTATAATACCACTGAGAATATAAGCTTTCTCTTAAGCATTTAAGAAAAATTTGAGAGACAGCATGAACTAAATGGTCTTATTGGTGAATTAGCTTTATATAAAACATTATATAATGAAGGAAGTCCAGTTATCATTTGAAAATATAATTTAAAAATATATGATAATGTAGACATATTTAATTTTGGGAGTACATTTAATTCTCAAACAGTCCTTATCCAAGATGCCTCAAAGAATCCATATCTCTGGGAATGGTCTTGGATTTCTTGATGATATGAAATTTTTAATGATATATTGTTCAATATGGTCTCATTGAGGCTTTTTGGAAAGAAAAATCTGTCAGAACACTCATGCTACCCAGACAGAAGTATTGTTCTCCATTTTCAAGATTATATCTTCCTTGGCTTTGTTTGCTTGCTATCTACCTGCCACCATACTTTCTGGAAAGTTTTGTCTTTTTATTGTTGTAAAAGATCTTAGGGATAATTAAAATGGTCATTTCATTTTATAGAAACTTTACTGGAAATGTTCAAGTACCTTCAGTAGTGGAAGGACGGATCAACAAAGGTGGCTCCATTGGGAAGGGTGATTGACCTCTGTTTTTGTGGCAATTTTCTAGGCCTGTCTTTTGTACTAAGTTATGTTAAGGTAGGTTAAAAGGTAGATATAGAATTCTATGGAGCAAGTGCAGAAAATTGAATTCTACTCCCCAACGTAAGTCATAAGCTCTAAATTAAGCATCTTTGCTAATTATTTGAGTGAAGATATCAATGGCATCTCAGCCACATTTGCAGAGGGCAAGATGCTGTGAGGGTTGGTTATCATGTTGGAAAACAGAATGAAGATCCCAAAAGGCTGTGATGGGCAAGAGCACTGATTTATAATCCTATTATATCTAACACTTTCCTTTTCATGCCAAATATTTTCTAATGCTCCCAAACTATCATGACATGAAATTAATAAACAATATAACCCATCTGCATGCATAATTATGTGTATTATGTATGTGTACATAATATCCTAACTATAATATAAGGAAACATAAGGGAAAAAAATAAAATAACATGTGCTTTAATAAGTAAGTGCTTGAGCTATCCACGCTGGAGATGACCGCAGGAGAGGACTTCTTGGTGAGCTGAAGCTGTGACGTGCCTGTTCCTCTTCCTGAAATCATTTTATGTAACAACTGGAAACGCATACTGATGTGTTACATTGGTTACTCTAATGCCACCGGTGGTATTCTTGTCAAGTGACTCAGTTTTCCAAAAATGGTGAACAACCCTCTGTAAAGTTTCTAACAATGAATTACCCATTTTCCTTAATTTCCACGGTGGTTACATTCCCAGCAAACTTAACGTAATTTAAAACCATGCAAAAATACTTTGTTTACATATAAAACAGACTTTGGCTCAGGCTTAGATAATTAGGTACAGATTTTTCTCTTGCCTGAATGGCCAGTGAGAGATTTGAAGTCATGTACATTGTAGAGTAATGCTTCAGAATGCGGGATTCTCCTGTGGAATGCAGGACACCATGATAACCCAAAATCACCCATGAATTTCCAAAATAACCACAAGGGGGCAGTGCCACCCCCACTGAGAATCACTGGGCAAACAGTATTTATTAGCTTTGGAACTATGGACATTTGGATCAGATAATTCTTTGGGGTGTGAGTGAGTGTGTGTGTGTGTGTGTAGGGGGGTGCTGTCCTGTGCATTGCAGGATGTTTTACAGCATCTTGGACTCTACCCACTTGATGCCAATAGCACCCTCCCCGCCACCAGTTAGGGCAACCAAAATATCTCCAGACACTACCTATTGTCCCCTGGGGGGCAAATTCACCCACAATCGAGATCACTAAACTGAGTAAAAAGATGTTCAATGGGGCATTAATAGAAAAACTTTCCCTAGAAACCTGGAAACAAACTTCATAATTAGAAGTGACCTCATAGAAGGATTTTAGAAGAGCTTTAGGTAGGAGCTGTCTATAAGTAATTTGTGAACCAATCAGGAGACGTGGCTGCCAAAAATTATTTATTGATTCTTTTATATGCATAAATATATCAACATATTATTTAAAGGTCTACATTTATTTTCTTTTATTTTGTTTAAATCTTGTTTTTGTCAGTTAAGGATTTGTGACCACTTATGAAAAAGAATCGCTAAGGGGAGATGTGCTATTCTTGCCTTACTCTGTGCTCAGTCATGGATTCTTTAACTGGGACAGTTGTTTGTGTATTTGAGCAAAGGTTTTTAAGGGTTCTGCTTGGTTTCACAAGGTAGAATGAAGACATGACTGGAAGTGACAGAGTGGTGTTTCCAACTCAGGTTAAGGAGGACATTTCTAATGGAGCCTCTTGATGGTTCTGGACTGAACTACTTTGGGAGAAACAGTAAGTGGTGATATTTAAGGAGAGATTTGCTGAGAACTGGCCTTGACTAAGAAGAATCTTAACGTTTGAAGGTTGGAAGTCATTCTAAGAGTGACATGTGTGTATTTATCCATCAGTACTTCTCTCTCTTTTACAGGTATCATAGTAAATAGTAATTAACTCTAATTGAACACTTCCAGCACCAGGCAATTTACTACCTTCCTTCCAAGATCATCTCTTCCAACCATCCATGTATGTATAATCAGTGAGTGGCTGAGAAGGTACCACCAGTATTTAGCACACATTTAAAAACATTTAAAAGACCATTCATTCATTTGTTTGGCAAGTAGCTATTTATTGAGTGCCCACTTTGTGCCAGTCATCATTCTAGATGCTGAGGGTACAGTGGTCCAAGTCATTGGAGCCTCTGGTCTAGTCATAAAGACAAATAATGAATGAGGGAGCAAATAAAAAACCATAATTTAAAATTGTGACAAATTCTAGGAAGGCAATAAATAAAGGTGCAATGACAGAAAATAAAGGGGAAGCGGGGAGAGTCTATTTTAGATGGGATGGTTGATACACTCTCTTCTGAGGTGGCATTTAAACTGAGACCTAAAGGATGGGAAATAAACTATTCTAACAATGGGGAACAGCATTTTAGACAGAAGGAATAACATGTGCAAAGGACCTGAATGGAGAAAGACGTGGACATGTTTGAGGCTCAGAAAGCAGGTCACGTAGCTGGAATACGAGAGTGGATGACAGGGAGGGTGACATGCAGTGAGTTTCCAGAAATGTAGAGGGTACAGCTCACAGGGAGACTTTAAAGCTTAGAGGTTAAGAACATAGACCAAGGAGTCAGAGAGTTTGGGTTCAAGTTATATTACTTTTTAAACTTGTTTTTTCATCTGCAAAATGGGTTGCTGAAAGTGTGTGCCTCATAGAATTAGATGAGTTAATACGTGGAAAATGCTTCATACGAACAGTGCTCGTGATTATGGATGTTAGATGTTCCTGCTGCTGCTGCTGCTGCTGCTATTACCACCACTGGCCTTGAAGACTGTGCTAGGGAATTTGGATTTTCTTCTAAGAAGAAAGCGCCTCTAAAGGACATTTCAGCTTAAACTGTTGCAAAACAAGGGCCAATATTGTAAACCTAATAAGAAAGCCAGTGTAATTACTTACCTTAAAGTTTTGAACTTAACATCAACAACAAAACAGGTTAAGCTATAAAGGACACCCTTTTCTCGTTTTGGAATTCTCCGTTTAGATTATTTGAATCATTTAGCAATAACATAAGCAGGCTACTCAACAACTGAACACTATTTGTTTTAAATCATCTTAATCAATGGCTCTAACATGTTTTTGCAGGAAAAAAAACCACAAATGGCATTAATAATATGCAGGAAGGGATATTTGGATATTACTAAAATCCAAGTTTTGGAACACAAGTGTCTGGGTCCTTTAGAAATAAAAAGGAAATGATAGACATTTTTGAGAGCATTGGAAAAATGAAAAACCTTAATTTCTTTTGATTGAGAACATAGCTAATATACATTCTTTGGGTTTCTGTAATGCTGTAATTATATTTGTAGGTGTGTTGTGTCCTCTCTCCCTGTTGCATTTGGTTCTGCTTTTAAATTCTCCATGTTACTTCCTGACAAAAGTACACCAGGAATTTATTCTTACTGATTCCTGTAGACAGGACAAAGTGTTGCCTTGTAGGAGCCACTGCTGGGTGCAGACATTCTCTTCTTTAGTTGTTGAGATGCCCCAAAGGACACTATCAGTTACTCATCATATCAGCCAACATAAGATAGTATTAACTTTATTATTATGAACCAGAGTTGTCTGAAATAGCTTGTCAGTGAGGATAATCATTCCTTAGAAGAGTAATCATAGCAATCAAATCCCAGCCGTAAGTAATAGAGCTTTTGTAGGGAAAAATTATCTTGAAAACATTTTTTTCCCCAGACTTCAATTCTCAGTGGGGCTTTCTATCAGTGATGAAGCCACGTGTGCAGGTAACACAGTTCTTACCGCATATGTTACTGAAGGCAGTAAAAACTAAGGGACCCTGACTTGATCATTATGCAACATTTAGGTATTGAAATAACAAATTATACCCCATACATATGTACAATGACAAGGTAGCCATTAAAAAAATATTTAAAAAGAGAGGAAGGACTGAGAAAGCTGATCTGTGACCTCACACTTACTTGTTTGGTCCTGCAGTTCTGACTTAGATGTGGCTCTGGGCTAAAAATAAACAAAGACAGGGCTGAAATGTTTGGCTTCTGTGCTTCCTGTTTTTCAAGCCATAGGGTAAAGCTGATGTTTTCGCTTCTTAGAGCAGAAGAGTCTTTGATTACTATTGATATATGATAGGAATGCTCAATAATTTACAACCATGTATGTCTAATACATTGCAAAACTATTACTAAGTAATCCAGCAAAAATCTACACCCATATTGCTATGGAACAATCTTCTGGCTCAATAAAGTTATTTATTTTTAAATGAAAAAACACTTTCATCGCAACCCTTGCTGAAAAATTTCTAACTCCAATAATATCTTTACTGAATTGTGAAAGCATGTCCAGATTGCAGTTAAATTGTTCTCCCAGCCTCTTGCAAAAGTTCTAATTTACAGTTACTAAACATTATTGCTCATTTTACCACCATCAAATATTTATTTAAAACCTATTATGTTTAAGATAGTTTCTGTTTTCTGAGTCTGTTGTATATCAGAAATTTCACTTTCTTGTTTTTCATAAATTATTTGTTCCAATTGCATTTTTGGAAAAGAGAATCCCTATTAGCTTTGAAGTCAAGCAGGCATTCCTGGACCCCAATCTCAGGTCTATTTTGCATCATTGTAGCTCAGTACATATTTAAATGAGTGTCTACAATGGTCTAGGTGCTGTGTTACCTCCTGGGGAAGCAAATATAGTCAGCCAGAAGCAATGTGGAGGAGCTCATAGAAGAGGAAGAGTCCTCACATAGAAAGATGGAACAGAATAGAGAACCCAGAAATAAAGCCACATAGCTATCACCAACTGATTTTCAACAAAGCAGATAAAAACATTCATTGGGGAAAGGAAAGGATGCCCTATTCAATAAATGGTGCTGGGAAAACTGGATAGCCACATGCAGAAGAATGAAACTGGATCCCTATCTCTCTCACCATATACAAAAATTAACTCAAGATAGATTAAAGACTTAAACGGTAAGACCTGAAACAATAAAAATTCCAGAAGAAAATGTAGGAAAAACTCCTCTGGACGTTGGCCTAGGCAAAGAATTTATGACTAAGACCCCCAAAACAAACACAGCAACAACAAAAATAAATAAATGGTACTTAAACTAAAAAAGTTTCTGCACAGCAAAAGAAATGATCAACACAGTAAACAGACAGTCTACAGGATGGGAGAAAAGATTTGCAAACAATACATCCAAAAAAGAATTAAAGCAAATCAGTGAGAAAAAAAACAAATAACCCCATCAAAAAGTGGGCAGAAGACATGAACAGATTTTTCCAAAGAAGATATACAAATGGCCAACAAACATATGAAAACATTCTCAACATCAGTAATTATTAGGGACGTGCAAATTAAAACCTCCGAAGAGTCTTTTCATGGTCTGTGTAAAGTGCTATGATTGAAGCATGCTTGGGGAGGCGGGTGAGGGAAGGAGGAAATCAGGGAGCATGTGCCCTGGCAATTAGGGAAAGTCAGAAAAGCTTCTTAGAGGAGATGGTCATCTGAGTGATGCACATTTGTGCATATGTGTTTGCAGGACATCAAGCTTCCAGAAAGTAATCTGTTTTGATCCAACAATCATTTAATAGACATATTTTACTAAATGCATTGGATTCGGCAAGGGAACAGGGCCATAGGTTTAGAGGTAAATGAGCTTGGGTCCTTCCTCTTTCATTTTTCAGTCAAACATTAAAACATTATCAAATTGTACTGTATTAAATGCTCTGTATGCTCTATGTTTTACCTGCAAGTTTTAAAACTTAAGTTCTCTGGTTCTCTTCTCCGCCAGTGGCCCTGTCTCGCTTTTTGTGAATGTCACTGTAATTAAATCTTTGTTATGATTGAATAAAATTATTTTTATGACAGAAATGCAACGCATATTTCAGGCTAGAATGGTTAAGTAAAGCATCATTTTAGGCTTCTGTAATAAATAGAAAATGCTATGTTACTTTTCTACTTTTTCTGACTATCATTTATTTCCTAAAGCAGTGCAAAGGCTGATAGGTAATATTTTTGGCAGTATTTGTAATGCTTCATGTAGGCATTACAGTTTATAAAGCAATTTTCTATTATTTCATTTCATTAATTCTAACCCACAGATCACTGAAGAAGGTAGTATTATGCTCATTTTAAGGCTAAGAAAACTGAGATTCAGATTGATCAAATGGCTTGCTCAAGATCCTATGATAAACTCTCTTCATTTACTCCTCTAAGCTCCCAGCCAATCCTGACTCAATTATTATTTTTTGTTGTTGTTGTTTAGGATATTGCTTAAGTGTATCTCCTCTAAAAATAACCTTCCTTAACCTTTTAACACTGGCCTGGGAATCCCTCCTATGTGCTCCTAAAGCACCTTCCATTATCCATTATTCAAAGTAGTACTTAAGATTCAATACTGTATTTTTACAATATCTGATTTTATAAATTTTTTTTCAATTTTACTGTTTACAAGCAAGCCTGTCTCCTGGACTCTACCTGTAGACAACTTGAGAAGTATCATGTCTTCATTCTCCCTGAATCCCCTAGTAATGTACCTGACACAGAGAAGATTTTCAATAACCATTTGTTGAATGAAAAAACTACATGATTAAAACCTTGTTATAATTAAGATGAGACAATGTATGCAAAAATGCTTTATAAATGAACTGTAGTATGAGATATTCTTAGTCAAATCACTGGGAACAAAATGTTACACTAAGATATCATTTCAAACTTTCAAAGAGTTTACCTTTTAGTTCAATGGACACATTGTTGGTATGACCCAGTTATAAACCAGCTGTGGCACTGACATCTATTTCTTCCTGGGGACTCTATTAATCTGTGATCTCCTATAGTCTTTTTATTGAAAGAGGTATCATTTTAAATAACAATTATTATATCGTCAGATAAAAGAGTTAGAAAAGCCTCATTTGCTTATTTTAGTATTAACTTTATTCTTTTTGTTTGTTTTTGAGACAGGGTCTTGCTCTGTCACCTAGGCTGGAGTGCAGTGGTGTGGTAATAGCTCACTCTAGCCTCGAACTCCTGGGCTCACGTGATCCTCCTCACTCAGCTTCCCAAGTAGGTAGAACTACAGGCATGTGCCACTATGCCTGGTTAATTTTTTAATTTAATTTTTTTTAAGAGATTGGATCTTGCTATGTTACCTAGGCTTGTCTTGAATTCCTAGCCTCAAGCAATCCTCCTACCTTGGCTTCCCAAAGTGCTAGGATCGCAGGCATGAGCCACCATGCCTGGCCTTAATTTTATTCTTAACATGTAACTATTGTACTTATTATCAACCAGGCTTTGCTTGGCATATTTTATGTATATTAGGTAATTTAATCTCCATAACAGTCCTAGGAGGTAGGTACTATTATTACCTACCTTTTCCAAATGAAGAACTTGTCCTTATTTCCCCTTCATTCTTGAAGAGTATTTTTGTTGGTTGTAGAATTCTAGGTTGGCATTTTGTTCTTTCAGCACTTGCAATGAAAGGTATCATTTCATTGTCTTTTGACCTGCGTTATTTTTGACACAAATTCTGTGATAATTTTTGTATTTGTTCCTCGGTTTGCAGTATGTCTTCTTTTTCTCTGTCTTCTCTGAAGCCATTTGAATATAATGACGTTGGAGAGGTTAAGTGAGTTAGTAGAGTCAGGATTCAAATTCAGGTTATACTTCTCTAGCAGCCCTGTTCTTAACCTGTTGAATGTGCTGCCTCTTCTGTGCTAGATAAAATCAGTTTTTTGATAAGGATGCTGAAGCAGAGCGAGGTGAACTGGAGTCTGTGTCCTTATTGCCAGGTCGGTATGCTTATTCCTAGTAAGCATTAAGGATGGAATCATATATGGTTTTTTTTGCAAACGTTTTTGAGTATGTTTTTCAAAAGTTCAGGACAATTCTTTCCAAGCTGGTGTTCCTTGATCTTTAGATAGTAGGGTTCTATAAGGAAGTTTCAATATTTAAAAATTGTAAATCATACATTGACTCATGATATAGAGGTTTATTAAAACATTTAACTGGTATTAAACCAACTCAGGTTGCTACTTTAGTTTTCTCTAGCACATCAGAAACTCTGGTAATTATGTATTTCTTTGATTATTGGAATAGAGAAGCAAGAGAATTGTTACTTAGGAAATTCATTTTATAGGACAAAACACTTAAATAATGGGATTTATAAATAAATATTACAAAATGGATCCTTGTTGGTGAAAAGATTGGGAATTAGTTATCCGGAATCTTACCTTTCTTGTCATTATAAACTCTAAAATTAAAGGTTAAATTGGAACTAATGGCTGGACACACATGCACAGAGGGAAGTAAAACTCAGTGGAAATCAAGCAGGGGGAGGGGGAAGTGGGGGATGGGTGAAAACCTACCTAACGAGCACAATGAATACTATCTGGGTGATTGGCACACTTACAACCCTCACTCAAGCATAACAAAATCAATATATGTAGCCAAAAAACATGTGTACTCCTGTAATATTTTGAAATAAAAATAAAATTTAAAAAAATAATAAAATCTTCATTTAAAAAAGGTTATGTAATTGTCAAGTTTGTTTCATTACTACATGCACCAATAGGAAGCTAGAATTAAGTGCAAACCCACAGTTCTTACTCAATGTTTCTTTTATCTCCTAAGGCTAAGATTATCAAAAAAAATTTTTTTTTAAATTTCAACTCATTTACAGCTTCTTCCTTCAAACGGTCCACCTTTCTAGTGGAAGAAGAACAAATGCTATGGAAAAATTGGAAAAGGGTAAATTAATATATCACAGTATGAGCTTGTACTCATGATTTTATGTAATAAAAATGGACTAACACTAATCAAAACAATGTGGTACTGGCACAGAGACAGACAGACTAGATTAGGGAGCCCAGAAATAAACTCTCACATACATGGTGGAATCATTTTTTAAAATTTACTTTTTTATTTTATTTTTTAGAGACAGGGCCTCACTTTGTCACCCAGGCTGGAGTGCAGTGGTGTGATCACAGCTCACTGTAGCCTTCAGCTCCCGAGCTCAAGCTATCCCCTTGCCTCAGCCTTCCAGGTAGCTGGGATTACAGGTGTGCACCACCACACCTGGCCTCAAATGATTTTTGACAAGGGTGCCATGGCCATTCAATGGGGAAAGGACAGTCTTTTCAACAAATGGTGCTAGGAAAATTGATAGCCACATGGAAAACAGTGAAGTTGGATCCTCACCTAACACCGTGTACAAAAACTAACTCAAAGTGAATCAAAGACCTAAATGTAAAACCTAAAACCATAAAATGCTTAGAATAAAACATATGGCAAAAGCTTAATAACATTGGATTTAGCAGTGATTTCTTGGGGATGACACAGAATATGAGCAACAAAAGAAAAAATAGACAAATTGGATTTCATGAAAATTAACTAATTTTTTCATCAAAAGACAATATCAACAGAGTAAAAAGACAACCCACAGAATGGGAGAAAATACTTGCAAATCATATATTTGCTAAGGGATTAATTCCAGAATATATGGAGAACTCCTAAAACCCAACAATAACAAAAATAGCCCTTTTACAAATGGGCGAAGAACTTGAATAGAAATTTCTCTATAAAAGATATATAAATGTCCAGTAAGCATATGAAAAGATATTCATCATCATTAACCGTTAGGGAAGTAGAAATCAAAACTATAGTGAAATACCACCTCACACCCATTAGTGTGGCTACTATTTAAAAAAACAGAAAATAACAAATGTTGGCAAGAATGTGGAGAAATTGGAAGTCTTATGTGCTGTTGGTGGGAATGTAAAATGGTATAGTCACTGAGGAAAACAGAATGGTGATTTAAAAAAAATTAGAGATATGGCTGGGTGTAGTGGCTCATGCCTTTAATCTCAGCACTTTGGGAGGCTGAGACAGAAGGATCACTTGAGGCCAGGAGTTGGAGACCAGCCTGGACAACATAGTGAGACCCTCGCTCCACAAAAAATAAAAAAAATTAGCCAGATGTGGTGGTGCATACCTATTGTCCTAGCTACTCTGGAGTCTGAGGCAGGAGAATCCCTAGAGCCCAGGAGTTTACAGTGAACTATGATTACACCACTGCACTCATCCTGGG
>CAUYSK010057606.1:0-71714 GCA_963575035.1 Avahi laniger
ATTAAAATTAGGCCAGTTAATAACCCTGTGATGGCCTCTAGGTGTTCAAGAGCAAGGAAGAGTCTCACAGTTTTCATTTTAAATCAAAAGCCCGATTAAGCTCAGTGAGAAAGGCATATTGAAAGCCGAGATAGGCTGAAAGCTAGGCCTCTTGTGCCAAAGAGTTAGCCAAGTTGTGAATGCAAAGGAAAAATTCTTGAAGGAAATTAAAAGTGCTACTTCAATGAGCACACAATTGATAAGAAAGTGAAACAGCCTTACTGCTGAAATAGAGACAGAGTGGTCTGGATAGAAAATCGAACCAGCCAAAGCCTAATCCAAAGCAAGGCCCTAACTCTCTTCGATTTTATGAAGGCTGAGAGAGGAGAGGAAGCTTCATAAGAAAAGTTGGAAACCAGCAGGGGTTGGTTCATGAGGCTTAAAGAAAGAGACCATCCTCATAACATTAAAGTGCAAGGTGAAGCAGCAAGTGCTGGCATAGAAGTTGCAGCAAGTTTTCTAGAAGATCTAATACCGTTAATGAAGGTGGCTACACAGAACAACAGATTTTCAATGTAGACAAAAGCCTTCTATTGAAAGAAGATACCATGTAGAGCTTTCCTAGCTAGAGAGAAGTCAAGGCCTGGCTTCGCAGCTTCAAAGGACAGGCTGACTCTCTTATTAGGGGCTAATGCAGCTGGTGATGTTAGGTTGAATCCAGTGCTCATTTACCATTCTGAAAATCCTAGGACCCTTAAGAATTATGCTAAATCTACTCTGCCTGTGTTCAATAAATAGAAATACAAAGCCTGGATGACAGCACATCTGTTTACAGCATGGTTTTCTGAATCTTTTAAACCCACTGTTGAAACCTACTGCTCAGAAAAAGAGATTCCTTTTAAAATATTACTGTTATAATCTACACTGGGGAAAAGAATCCTTATTCAATAAATGGTGCCAGGAAAATTGGATAGCCACATCTAGAAGACTGAAACAGGATCCGCACCTTTCGCCTCTCGCAAAAATCAACTCACGATGGATAACAAACTTAAGGCATGAAACTATAAGAATTCTAGAAGAAAATATTGAAAAAACTCTTACAAACATTGGTCTAGGGAAAGAATTTATGAAGAAGACCCCAAAGGCAATCACAGAAACAACAAAGATAAATAAATGGAACCTGACCAAATTAAAAAGCTTCTGCACAACCAAGGAAACTATCAGGAGAGCAAACAGGCAACCTACAGAAGGGGAGAAAATATTCACATGCTATACATCAATAAAGTGCTGATAACTAGAATCTATATAGAATTCAGGAAAATCAGCAAGTGAAAATCAAACAATCCCATTAAAAAGTGGGCAAAGGACATGAACAGAAACTTTTCAAAGGACAGACAAATGTCCAAGAAACATATGAAAAAATGCTCAACATCTCTAATCATCATGGAAATGCAAATCAAAACCACAATGAGATATCATTTCATTCCAGTGAGAATGGCCTTCATCACAAAGTCCCCAAACAATAAATGTTGACATGGATGTGGAGAAATTGGAACACTTATACACTGCTGGTGGGACTGCAAACTAGTACAACCTCTGTGTAAAGTAATCTGGAGATACCTCAAAGAGCTACAACTACCATTTGATCCAGCAATCCCATTACTGGGCATCTACCCAAAGGAGAAAAAGACATTCTATAAAAAAGATGTCTGCACTAGAATGTTTATAGAGGCACAATTCACAATTCCATAGATGTGGAAACAACCCAAGTGCCCATCAATACATGAGTGGATTAGTAACAGTGGTATGTGTATACCATGGAGTTCTATTCAGCCACAAAAAACAATGATGATCTAGCATCTCTCATATTATCCTGGGTAGAGCTGGAGTCCATTCTACTAAGTGAAGTATCATAATGGAAAAACAAGCACATGTATTCACCATCAAATTGGTATTAACTGACTAACACTTAAGTGCACATATAGTAGTAACATTCATCAGGTGTCGGGCAAGTGGGAGGGGGCGGGGGGTTGGGTATATTCACACCTAATGGGTACAGTGTGCACCATCTGGGGGATGGACATGCTTGAAGTTTTGACTCAGGTGGGGTGAAGGCAATATATGTAACATAAACATTTGTACCCCTGTAATATGCTGAAATAAAAAAAAATATTACTGCTCATTGACAATGTACCTGGTCACCCAGGAGCGCTGATGGAGATGTGTAGAAAATTAATGCTGTTTTCATGCCTGCTAACACAACGTCCATTCTGTAGCCCGTGGATCAAGGAGTAATTTTGACTTTCACATCTTATTATTTAAGAAATACATTTTATAAGGCTATACCTGCCATAAATAGTGGTTCCTCTGATGGATCTGGGCAAAGTAAATTGAAAACCTTCATGAAAGGATTCACCATTCTAGATGCCATTAAGAACACTCATAATTCATGGAAGGTGGTCAAAATATCAATATTAATAGGAGTTTGGAAGAGGTTGATTCCAATCTTCATGGATGACAAATTTAAGGGGTTCAAGACTTTAGAGGAGGAAGTAACTGCAGATATAGTGGAAAAATCAGGAGAACTAGAATTAGAAATGGAACCTGAAGATGTGACCAAACTGCTGCAGTCTCATGATAAACTTTTAATGGATGAGGAATTGCTTCTTATGGATGAGCAGAGAAAGTGGCTTCTTGAGATGGAATCTACTTCTGGTGAAGATGCTGTGAACATTGTTAAAATGATAACAAGGGATTTAGAATATTACATAAACTTAGTTGATAAAGCAGCTGACAAATTTTGAGAGGACTGACTTCAATTTTGAAAGAAGCTCTATTGTGGGTAAAATGCTATCAAGCAGCATTACATGCTACACTGACATCTTTTGTGAAAGGAAGAATCAATCTACATGGCAAACTTCATTGTTGTCTTATTTTAAGAAATTGCCTCAGCCACCTGTACCTTCAGCAACCACCACCCTGGTCAGTTAGCAGCCATCAATATCGAGGCAAGATCCTCCACCAGCAAAAAGATTACAACTCACTGAAGGCTCAGATGATCATTAGCATTTTTTAGCAACAAAGTATTTTTAAATACGGTATTTACATTGATTTTTAGACATAATGCCATTGCACACTCAAAAGACTACGGTATAGTGTAAAAATAACTTTTATATGCACTGGGAAACAAAAAAAAACTGTACTACTCTATTGTACTATTTGATTTATTGTGGTGGTCTGGAACAAAACCCACAATACCTCTGAGGTATACGTGTACTGTATTAAACTTAAAAGTGGTAATACAGACAATGTTAGTATCTTTATTTTAATCCTAAAAATGTCTAAGCTATTATGCATTAAAAAAGCTATTTTACATTGCTTATAAAATCATTTGTAAAGTAAAACTGGCATTCAAAATCAGAAGTACGTGCAAAATTAAAACATGGGCGATATTGTGCGTGACACCGTAAGTTGAATGCAGGCAGAGCAAGTTGATTCTAATGTTACTATACGTTGAATATCATTAAGACACATTTCCTGCCAAGGTGTTCATATGGGGCATTCCAAAACCTAATACTACATCAGCAATTTTTTGATTATCTGTAGTGTTTGGCTTACGATTCTATTTCCTTTCACCGTCCTATTGGATTTAACAGCCCCCTGCTGTTTAAGATACATGGAAAATTTTTGCCAACTTTGAGAATTTGTTTTGGATTGGCATAATCGATCATCAGAACGAAGTGTAGTCATATTGCTTTTAAACTATGCCTTAATTCAGTTTATTTTGGATTTACAATGTATTTAAAGATATCTTTATACCTATTGTTCTTAGATTTTAGAGGATCATTCTCAGTCATTTGCATATTCAGGAACTCCATTATTCTCAGTGTATCTAAATTTGAGTTTTCCCCAAATCTGCTTTCATGTGGGCAACTCCCAGTCAGTAGTTAATAGAGAGGGCTTTTCCCACCACTCGAGCCACATGAGAGAGAAATTTTCACCAGGGAATGGGACCAGAGCTGTCCACTCAAACATGGAGGCCTTTTCCTTCTCCGAGCTTCTGATCTGCTTTGGCACAATGGCTCAAAGGGTCAGGAACAGTCGAAAGAACTTGCATGGGGGCAATTTTTATATATCTCTTTCACCTGGGATATTTTTCACAAGCCGGCTCAGAGCCTCTCTGCTTGCTATGCAACACAGAAATAACTGGGTAAGTCTCTCATAAATTGAATTGAACTGACCACAGATTTGAAGTTACTGCCTTTCCCACTGAGTTAAAGCCAAATAGAGTTGCCTCCTGGGCCAGGCTTTGATCAGTAACACAGCACTCTCCTCTTCCTGACTGAAATGCATCCAGTCCCGAGCATGGGTTTTATTTAATGTTCTTGTTCACGTCACTGGAAATGCTTTGAGGCTGGCACCTGCTGGCTGTGGAAGTGATTAGGATTCCATGGGACCAGAGCATCTCATTTCCAGTAAGCCACACCACGGCCCATAAATTAATACAGGATTATGCTTCGGCATTTACTCTGCAGGCTTGTTTTGAACTGAAAAGGAAAGGCAATTGAAGGATGAAGAAAAAAGGAGAAAATGATGAGATCAGAAGCGAACAGTTGTACAAAACCTAACAGTATTAGCATGAGCACTTTCTTAGGAGGAAACTGAGAAACTCGTTCCACTACGCCATTGTACTTTGTTAATGCTGATAAACATCATTTCTTCCTCTCAAAAGCTGACTTATTTTACATGTGGAAAATATCTTACCCTCCGTGAAAATGCATATTGGGAATCC
Organism: Avahi laniger; assembly: GCA_963575035.1. NCBI lineage: Eukaryota > Metazoa > Chordata > Mammalia > Primates > Indriidae > Avahi > Avahi laniger. Next base: position 4,772 of record CAUYSK010057606.1, read on the forward strand.
GAAGTGTCTCTGAAAGCCAGTTCAGCAATTGGAGTCGCAATCCCTGCCGACCCCAGCCTTCCAGGTGTTCCCACCACGGTGTCAGAAATAGGAGTAAAGCTGTTTCAGACCCTCCAGGGCAGTGCACCCAAAGCTTCCTATCAGGTGACCTCTGTAGACATCAAGAGGAAAAGGAGAATCACGCTGCTATGCTCTGTCTTCATTCTTAGCCCCTCAAAGAGTTAAAGATAATAAAAATTTTGTTGGTAAACCATGGCCCGTGGGTTAAATCTAGCCCACTGCCTGTTTTTGTATTGCCTGTGAGCTAAGAATGGATCCTACATTATTAAAAAGGGTGTAAAAAAAACAAAATAATATTTCCGATGTAAAATAATCATCTGAAACTCAAATCTCAGTGTCCCGCAGTAAAGTTGTGTCGGAGCACAGCCACACTCCTTTACATATCGTCCATGGCTGCGTTTGTCCTACAGTAGCAGTTGCAACAAGATCTCTAAAATATTTACTATGTGACCCTTTATGGAAAAGGTTTTGTCAGCTCCTGTTTTAAGCCACTAAGTTTTGGGTTAATTTGTTACGTGGCAATCAAAAACCAGCAGTAATCGAAGTCAAAAGTCAATACTGATTTTGTAAATGGAATCCGTGAGAAACACATTTATTATAATACTTGGTTTCTTAGCCACATACCTTTATAGTTAAGACTCAAGAGGAAACTAACAACTGAAAAAGTTTAACATTGAACTTCCTGAATTTTTTTCTGGTTTATTGCATACAATGGCAACATTTTATTCCAACAGGGAAGAGGATGAATGTAACCTTTCTTGACCGCCTGCCATATGCCAAGCACTGTATTAGGCCATAAAGAAGCAATGGTAAGTAGAAACAGATAAACATCTTGCCCTCTTGGAGCTTACAGTCAGATGGAGAAGGCAGACAGCAATCAGACAATCCCACAACACAATCTGCAATAAGTTTATATAAAAAAAGTTGCATACAATGCTCTTATAACTATACCAGGAAAATCTGACCTTGCCTTTGTTAAGCTTCCCCTGAAGATGTGATACTTAAGGTGAGATCTTAATGGTAAATTGGAATTAAATGGGGTGGGGGTGCTAAAAGGGAGAGAATACCATGGACTATGGGAATACAGCACATTTGAGAAACTAGCAGGTTAGGCTGGAGCAGGAAGGGTCAAAGACAAAGCCCGAGATTACAGCCCTGTGTAAATTGTCTTACTGGTTTTAATTTTTATCTTAAGATCACTAAAGTCAGTAAGTAGCTAGGGGAAAGCGATAGACCTGGGCTTTAATGTAGTCAGGTTCACATTTTGAAAAATCATTTTGCAGTATGGAAACATGACTTGTGGAAAGGAAGATAGCATTACACAGAATGGAAAATGAGAAGTGTTGATGATACCGTGTAGGGGAAATATAATTTAAAACAAAATCTTCTCCCAGCCCAGAAATCCTTCTCTACAAAGATAGCAGAGAAAGAAAGCATTTTTTATTATTGAATAAGCACTCAGCCAGGATGTGATGTGCATCACAGGCAAACTGCTAAGAAATCGCAAAGACAGAAAGAAATCTCACCCTTTTATTTAGCCAAAAAGATACAACCTATTTACATACATGTTCTCAGGATAAACAATAAGTAGTCCTCAAATAAGAGGATTTGACAGCACCATTTGTCACACACGGTTCATCGGAACTTTAGCTGATAATTGGGATAACCACGTGTGCTAGATAATCCGGCTTTATCTAGAGGGAACCAAATTTCTCCTATCTTTATGACACGAGGCAATTTTGCAACTTAGACACCCACCAAAGTTAGGCTTCTCCCCTCTCACAGAAACTGAGAGATGGGATTGTTATCTCTCCAGATGTTTACATTTCAAAGAGACGGCTCCCAGGTCTTTGAGAAAGACATTCCTGGGTCATAAAGCTGACAAAAGTCCTATCTAATCTTCAAAAGGATTTATATACATTTCAAAGAGAGGAGAAAGTACTCATGAGTTTTCCAAAGTAAATGCCCTGAGATACCCTGAGGGGTGGGGAGGAATCTCTTATTTTCAATAGGGAGAATTAAGCCTTTTATTTTCAATATGTATTTGTCCTAATACCTGTCCAAGGGAAAATAGAATGTATTTCAGAAAGGATGGAGTGTTGAGGAATGAATGATATTCGTTGAATTTAGGGGCACAAAAATCATTAATGACTTTAATGAGGACTGTTTCTAGGATATGCCGAAAGCAGAGGACAGAGTGAGCTGAAGATAACTGCAGCGGGGGAATAGAGAGTAAATGAAAATAACTTCGGTGGTTTGATGAAGTTGCCTGTGAAAAGAGGATGAGGGATACCTGGAGGGGAGTGAGTAGAGTCAAAGGGTGGCTGCTTTTCCTGAAGATGGGAGGCACCCGAGCATGGTCAAAGCCGAAGGGGGAAGCCAGTAGACGGAAAATGTAAAAAAATTGACACAGAGAAGGAATAATTGATGATGTGAGATTCCTGGGGAAGAGAGGATGGGATTCAAACCTTAGGTGCAAGGACTGAGGTCTTGCAAGTGTCAGGTTTTAGTTTGGAATGTCGGTTCTTGGCACGCTTGTGGCCAAAGAATGATCAGACACGCCAAAGTTAGGCAAGCACGAAAATGAGGTTCATTGAGGAGAGAAAGATAGGATTATATATAGGGCAAGAGCAAGATAAAGGTTTACAGAGCAAGATACATACACCACAGATGATGACTGGATCCATTGTCACAGCAGGGCAAGCAAAAGGAAAGGCAAAGAGAGAGATTGGCTAGCGTCTGTGTCTTATTTTATAATGCCTCGATAGGGACCTCCCTCATGGTTCAGAGGACACCGTGGAACCACTTTGATTGGACAGTTGGGAGTAACATAATCTGAGCCTTAACTACACATGTGGGTTCTAAGATCACTATCCAGACTCTATGGTACCTATGTTGCCAGAGCCCTGGGACGTTGGAACTGTGGAGGAGGAGTCCTGGTGGGAATTTTAAACTTCCAGAACAGCCATTGTAGAGAAAAACAGGCACTGAAGTCTGGAGGGAACCATGCGTAATAAATATTCTAGTCTCTCTCATCCTGCCCTCCAATCTCCTGCCACCGTTTTCTACTATAAAGCTGCAGGAGTCAGCCTTCCAGGGCAGGGAGTTGAGCGGAAAACAGGAAGGGTGGGTGGTATTGGGGGAGGCGGGTGAATGTGTGTATTCTTTCAAATCTTTAATATTTGAATTTACTTGAATTTTCGATCTGTCTTGTTCCTGTACACATGGACAGATCAGGGATCATTAAAGCACAGAAATTCTCCCACAGTTTCCCAAATTCATCAGGTATAAATTAAACTCATTTTTCTCACCGAATATGTTCCTTCTACCATGTCTCCTGCCTCAGACAATGCCAACAGCCTCCATCCAGTTATTCGAGAACTGTAACGCTCTGTCCTCCACCCAAGCACAGAATCTATCACGGAGTTCACGTTCCCTCCTAGGTATTCCAAACCTATCCATTTCTTACTGTCCTCATCAGCAATTCCTTAGAGTGGCCCCCATTTTCTCTCATGTAGATTATTCCAGCAGCTACCTAACTGATCTTCCTACCTCTAGTCACGGCTCTTCCTTGATCCAGTCTCTAAACTCCAGCCAGAGCGATCTTATTCTAACCCAAATGTGATATGTATGATTTTTAGTAATTCCATTGGTCTGAGGATCCAAGGCTAGTCCTTAATACAATTTGAAAATATGTCATGATCTGGTCCTTGCTGACATCGCCAACCCCACATTTCACAACTCCCCTCGCTTCACACTCTCCTTCCAGCCATAGCCCCTTCCTTGCTCGGATAACTCCTCAATCCCCTCTACCTTCTACCTCAAATTTCATCTATTTCCAGGGTGTTTTCCCTGTCCCTTAACCCACATTAGGTGTCCCTCCTAAATGTTTCCTTAGCAACTATTCACCTCCCATCATCCCATTTATCACACTAAATCATGATTACCTGTAATTGTCCCTCCTAGAGGCTAAGACAGAGAACTAGTTCTGTGCTAAGTATTACCTCACCTGTTCCAAGTGTAATGCTTTAAGCTTAGTAGGAAATCAATAGATATTTGCATATAAAAGAAGGAAGGAAAGAAGCAGAATTCATATGGAGCAATGTTGGAACTAGTCAAAAGGAAATTTTGCAAAAGTATAGGCTGCTGTAGTAATTAAGACCCCTGATGAGGGTGGTTTAAAGTTTAAAGGGCAGGAGAGGGCAGGTTTATTTACTGTTCATGGTACTTGTAGGCAAATAAATCTTGCTTTTCTGAGCTTGAAGTTAGAGGTAGAATTAATTACACTAAAGCTTTCATAATAAAAACACTATTTATTAGTGACAAAAAATGGTATCTGTTTACATTGGTGTATGGAAATTAAGTAGTAAGATGTGACAGGCTGTGAACCAGTCTGCAATCATTCATGCCTCGGGTGTTCTCAAAGTGTGATAACAGGTTGCCATCTTGACAGTAGGCAGGATGCTGAACCAGTCTATAAAATATTAAATTCAACTTTCCATACGAATACCTTTTTCCTAGATTTTTTTGCTCTAAATACTTTAGTATAAAGGTAGAAAATATAATAAAGGTGTTTAAACTTTTTTTTTTTTTTTTAACTTCTAGACTTTTATGAATCAGCCTTGGAATCTGACATTTCCTCTTCCTCGGCAGGGTAGGAGGCAGCCTGCAGGGCACGGAGCCAAGGCGAAGGCCATTCCCTGCTACCCCCGCCGCTTGCTGGTCCACGGCCCCACTGCAGTTTTCTGCCACCTTTCAGAAAGGAATTTCTTCATACAATGGCTGCTAGCCTAGCGGATATTTAGGAATTTTCTCTCCATCAAGAAAAGATCCTTCAACTTTTGGAATAGTATGTACAACATCATGATAAAGTGGAACTTTCTCTAAAGAAAGAAGGAAAGAGAAAGGCGGGGCAGGAGGGAGGGAGGCAGGTAGACCTTGTGGGAATTGTCTTTGGCAAAATATCTTATACCCTCAAAGATCCACTTTCTGACATAACATAAATAAGAACAATGTATTTATCAAGTTAGATTTGTTTGTTGTTGTTTGTTTTTCAAACAAACAGGGACACATCTATAACCAGAGTGTGTGTTTGTTGCCTGACAAACAGGAATCTTTGCTTCAGGGCATACGGAAGATGAGGGTGTGTGAGTATCATTGTGTTAAATCTCCCTGGATCCATTTTGCTTCCTGATTAATTTTGGTCAGGTGACATTGCTTTTTGCAAGTATTATATGGAAATCATTGTTCTTCTTATATTTGGAATTACTTTCCTGAAACTTTTACTCTGTTAGACCAAAGTACTCCTTTTACACTTTAACTCGGCTGAATGTATTGGGGAATATACCCTCGTGCAGTGTATCATCTCCTCACCTGGAGGCTGGGGCAAGGGGTCTCTCACATCTTTCTTCCCCACAATTTCCATGCAAGTTGGCTGTGAAAGCACATTGTGCCTACTGAATACCAGATGTGGCAGATTCGAAGGGCTTTGTGAATAGATTTGCCATTTTTGTTTGGGTTGCTGAGTCAGGAAATTGACATTCTACTGTTGTGCTTTTAAAAGTATTTGCTGTGACTTCATTTTTTTCCTCTGACAGTTGAAGCAGAAAGGTGGATTAGCTTTCTTGATTCCAATTATCTTCCCTGTAGTATATTGCTGATACACTCCTGTGTCAGATAAGTTATGTGAAGTAGAAGAAAATGTCACCTGGTAAATGTGACACCGTTTGAGGGAGAGCCTGAAAGGTATTTCTTGTCATTGATGGGGCTCCAAGAACTTTTTAAAAAGACAGGTAGAATTCTTTTGAAATATTCAAATTGAATTTTTTTTTTCCTGCCAAATTTGCTGAAAGATTACCATGCAAATGTCAACTTTTGTTTTTAGGAAAAATATAAATTGAGATAGAGTAGTGTTGTACTTGACATTCTACATGTCAGAAAAAGGAAAATATGAAGAAAAAAAATTTAAGCAGCCTAAGGTGGCTGCAGTTTGGACATACAGGTAATAATAGAAACGAGGCCTGTGAACTACAGCTGAACTGCTGCTTGCAAGGCTGGGGTCTGTCAAATACTCCACTGACCTGTACTGACTGCAACTTTGCCCATCAGATGAAGCACAAAGCAGGACAGAATCCATCCTCCCTCTGCAGAGCCTATGATGCCTACAGGCTCGTTAACTATTTACCCTGTATACATTAAATAACCAGGTACTTGCTTTATCTTATGAACAACATCACTGAGCACCAGTCAGAACTGTAGAAAAGTCGCCTTTTCTTCCCTGCTCCCTTCTCCCATTTCTATGGAACAGGGACTTATAAATACTGCCTTGTGCAGCACACCTGGGGACACAGTCTTGGTTTGTGCTGACTCTGTGTTTCCCGGGCTATTAGTCCTCAAGCGTGGCTCAGAATAAAACTCACTTTACATACATTTGAATCTAATGATTCTACTTCTAGTTATTTTACCCTATAGATATGAGTGAAACAACACACATCCAATGTATTCACTACAACATTGTTTATAATAGAAGGCTGAAGCTATTTAAATGTTCACAATAGGGCACTAGTTAAATTGAGGTATACCGAAACATAGAATGTATGTAGCCATTAAAAAATAAGCTCTATATGTCCAGATATGTAATGTTATCTAAAATATATTGTTATGATACAGAACAGTGAATTTGCTTATTTTTGGGCAAAAAAATAAAAAAGAAAACAAACAAAAAAACTCACTTTAAATTTAAATTATAGTGCCTATTATTTAAATTTTCAGCAGACATACATTGGAGAGTGAGATCGGAAGGTATTTTTCGTGGCGCTTGGATTGTTCTCTGTTTCTTTCAGATTATCAGAAAGACCAGGTTCTCACCGCTACAGGGAGAGAGAGATTTGAGACAATGATTGGATCCTGTCTGGTGAAATGTGTATCTGTAAGCCTGTGCATCTTCATTTTTCCTTTTTGTGCTTTAAGGTGGTGAAAAAGGCTTACGTCTCTGTGTATGCATTCAAAGCCTTTTGATAACTTGGAACTGCTCAAAGTTTCTGACTATATGGTGAAGTTGAGTTTAGTTTTCTTTTATTTCCATATTTCTTTCATAATAGCTTATTATAATAAGAATTTTTAAAGTGTTCAACTGTCCTGTTTTGCCTGATGAACCACCTTTATCGTTTTTACCACACTGAGAGAATTGAAATCATAGTTAAAATGCTATCCATATTTTCGAGGCAAGGATACATCCCTCAAAACTTTGTGGGTGAGATGGAGGAACTGTTTACAGAGGGAAGATGAAAAAGGAAACTAGGTGATTCTTTTTTTTTTTTTTAATTTTTTTTTTGAGACAGAGTCTCACTCCATTGCCCGGGCTGGAGTGCCGTGGCATCAGCCTAGCTCACAGCAACCTCAAACTCCTGGGCTCAAGTGATCCTCCTGCCTCAGCCTCTTGAGTAGCTGGTACTACAGGCATGCGCCACCATGCCTGGATAATTTTTTCTATTTTTAGTTGTTTGACTAATTTCTTTCTATTTATAGTAGAGACGGGGTCTCGCTCTTGCTCAGGCTGGTCTCGAACTCCTGAGCTCAAGCAATCCTCCCGCCTCAGTGTCCCAGAGTGCTAGGATTACAGGCATGAGCCACCGCGCCTGGCCACTAGGTGATTCTTTATATGGACCAGGCAGAAAGTGACAGCTGGGCATTAAATTTGAGTTCTTTGTCTTGTGGATTACAGCACTGTGTCTTTGTGCAATATTAGGGTATCATTATAAGACAATGCTATAAAACAAGGTTGTTTGGTTAAGCGAGGGCTCTTTTAATTTTTCACAAAATGGAAAATAAAGATAATGTTTCTGATATGTTACCATGGATTATGACTTATATTAGATAAGACTGCAGAGCACTTGATTTGTTTATCTTTCGAAGTCAAAAACAAAAACTTCTGAATCATTTTCAGCACTGTATTGGATATATTTTTTCTTTATTGGCAGAAAATTTCTTGCAGCTATAAATAATCTTAGGCCCTAAATCTCAGTTGATTACTAGTGTTTCAATGAAAATGAACATTCTTGGTTGAGATTTCCTGTCTTGCTTTCCTTTCAGTATTTACTTGGTCTATAACTATCAAAGGGGGATGACTCAGTTCCCCTAGCCTTCAGTTTCTTCAATTCAGTACTTGATCATTGTCACAACAGGAAAACACTCCTAATCATTTTCAAGACATCTTCCCATCCACGGCCCAATCCTCCATCTAATGAGCAATCGACAAAGACTTTACTGGAGCCCAGTAGAGACTGCATAGGAGCTTTATTGCTTAACCCTCAATGAACAGAAAAAGGAGATCATACTGGATGAGGAGGAGGAGGAAAACAGAGCAGGAAAGCCAATGGTACTTCCTTTAATGTTAGAAAACACATGAAAAGAAATAATGTAGAAAAATAGAGAAAAGAAGGAAAATTTTCAGAGAAAGGAAGAAAGACCAATACTAAGTAACATTATCTCTATGAGTTAGCAGGCATTCCCCCTAAACACACCCCAGGCTCTGAGTAACCAGGTTCGATCTGCAAGATGAATTAGGAAAACCCTAGGGACAGCAAGGGAAACAGACAGTTCTCTGCAGGGAGATGGATGGCACCTCCAAAGTGCAAATGTGTGGCTTCCTCTAGGTCAACTCCTGTGCTAACGGCAGTTGCTAGCTCTTTGATTTTTACCTCCAGGCAATCTGTTTCTGTAGAAAATGTGAAATGAGCAGAATTTTAGGAACAGGCGAGGAATAAAGGTGAATGGAAGTTTATGGTTTACATTAGAAATAATACAAAAAACCCCACACATATTCCATCGGGGCTGATGATGAGAGGGATGTATACATTTTTTTTCTGGAAATAGTTACTAGAAATGTGCCAATGTTCAGAAAGGTAGACTAATCTGAAACCAGCTGTGACCTAAATCATCTGAAATTTGATATGACTCAGATTTTGTAGGACTTAGCCCAATCACTAAATGGAAGTTTTATTTTCTGAAATTGTTCTTCTAAACTTAGTATTTGCTTTTAAAAAGTGAGATTCAGTAGTCATGTGTTCTCCCTGCACCTCTGTCATTATGTTCTGTGTACTTATCAGATCAAAATATATATGACCTATGTTACACATCTGTGTGCATATGTGTAACATGGATGTAAACAAACATCCTCTGCAGATTGCTGGAGGCCACGTGACCTGGTGGGAGAGGTGAAGATGACCTGTGAACCGGTGAACTGCTAAAATTTCCAGTTGCCAGGAATGATTTACTGCATTCTCAGAAAAACACCCCAAATTCCAAATAAGGAGAAGCAATAGCATGACCAAGAGGAAACCACAATAACTATGAGAGGAAGACGAAAGGGCCTTCTTGCTCGTTAGCCAATCACGGATTTCACCTGTGATCTCTGGGTGCTGAGAGGGCAAGCTTGGCCAGCGCACTGCTAACATTTGCCAACCACCAAGAAACCTGTGGATGTTAAGAGGACTCAGAGCTCAGCACCCTGACCCACAGCTCAGCTGTGGCCCTGAAAGAGTGAAACAGTGGATCCATTCTTTCTCTGATTATTTATTGATTTTTTTCCTATGTCTCAGACACTGTTCTAGGCCCAGGGATATAGCTATTAAAAAGAAACGGGCCAGGCCCCTAATGCCATGAATCTCATATACTGAGGGGAGAAGAGGGAAAGTTTTCAATAAACAAATGCACCAGTGAGATCATTTCAGACTGACTGGTAGGTATGGATGTGGATTTAGATGGCTGGTAATTTTGAACTGAGATCTGAATACTAGGGTGGTGGCAGGCATGCAAAACTTGGGGGCTGATATTTTGCAATGACTATTAACTGAATAATAGCATAGATTGACCCATAATTATCACAAGCATCTCTATACCCACAGAGTTTCAAAATGACATGCTACTGAAGCACTTGAGAGCTCTGGCAAATTTCATGCAAAAGCTGCATTGAAAATAATGCAGTGTATGGCCCAGGCATCCTTTGAACTTTTTATAAACTCCATCTAGTCACCACTCATACTCAGGCATATTTCTTCTACTTCTTCCCCTCTGATCTTTCAGTATTAATTATTGTTCCTTTCAAACTCTCTTGGCATTCTCGGTGTTTAGAGGGAGTGTTAATTTGAAAAAAAAATATTTTGAGTTATTTAAGTTTTCTTTAGACAAAATGTATACTAAATGTCTGTCTTAGCAGAAACATATATTTTTTCTTGTCTGTGATTCAAAACCATTTTGTGTTGTTTTGTGTTAGCTTTCAAATAACACAGCTATACCTCAAATTAAAGTGCTGTATTTCTACTCTCAGACTACTTTCATAATAAATAATTTTGTTGTAATATTAGTACTCATTTCTCAAGCTTACTCTTATGTGTAGGCAGGGTAGATGTTCATCCATGTGTTATGAATGTACAACTTCAGGAACAACAGTCAAAAATTTCTATTTATTACAGTTTCTGGCAATTGCCCACATTCTCACAACTTATATTTCACTCTGTTTTAACTCAAGTCATTGTCAGTCTCAGACAGGTGATGCTAAAAATGGAATCAGCCATTTATATCCTGGTACAAATGAGTCTTACTCTTTTCTTGGGATCTGGTCCTGGCGAGGACAGAAATAGAAGAGTAAGGAGGACACTGTGCAAGGAGTGGGATGAAGCAGGAATTGGAAGGCCTGAGAATTGGTCATCCCCAAAGAGGAAAAACCCATGTAGAACGGAGAGGCTGTATTGTCAAAAAAAAAATATATATATATATTCTTGTTGGTTCCCATGCAGCTATGGGCAGAGCCATTTCTCTAAAAATAAGGTGTTGTTATAGAAAATTATTAACATCTCTGATATATTATTCTGTTTACTCAAAAGATTTGATGGACTTTCTTAAACAGACATTTATTCTGTGAGAACTATAAAAAATCTGAAAAAGACATTCTCCTTTCCCTCAAGGGGCTTATCATCCGGGGAAAGGGAGGACAATGTAGAGGAAACTAATGCTGGGAGGCATTTCACGGATGTGTTAACGGATCTTCCTGTCTCAAGAGCAGAGGTGCAGACTGCCTTTGTTTCAGGCTATTTTTCCAAGGTTGTGTGTATCCTTGGAAGGACAGCAAAGGGAGCTGCCTCTGGAGCAAAGGACAGATTTGTTTACTGTTCATTATAATAAACTAATGTGTCCGTCCAGGGCAACATTCAGGCAGGCTTACTGCTCATTATAAAGGATTTATTTGGGTTCCCTGAGCTCAGGCTTCCTCTTCACAATGCAACTGCCTGCATGTGCAGGTGTCACCTGGCCTTTATGTCACCCTGTGGGAGCTGGAGATCAGAGAACTGATGCCGATGCTGGTATTCAGCCAACTGCTGTATCTTTGTGTAATAAAGTCCTTTGTCTCTGACCCAGGAGTTTCATGTCTTCTGCCAGCATTCTGATTCTGATAGGCAAACATGTTAGCTTACGTTAGGATAAAGTCTCAAATGCTCCACAATTCTTGACAACCAACATGCTACCTATTTTTAATTTCGAACACAGTACATAATGAATAATAAAGTTGGCAATAGGCCATTAATAGACGTATAAACTAATTCCCATGGAGATATGTGTGAAAGACAGGTAATTTTGGTTGGAGAACAGATGGGAAGACTTAGAAATGAGAATCTGAATGGGCCCTTGAAGGAAAGGTAGGCCTTCAGCAGTGGGACTGTCAGGGAAGGGCATTCCTGGTAGTGGGAATGGTTTGAGTAAAATCTAAGGACATGTTTGGCAATGAGGGACTGGTTACACTGGTGGGCAGGGTCAGCAGAAGACAAGAGGGAGAAGTAAGCCTGGAAAAGTGGATAGCATCCAGCTTTGGGGGGAGACTTGAAATGCTGTGTAATTTTTGGTTTTTCCTTTATTAGAATCATGGAAAAAAATTTTTTACAAGACAGTTTTACAATCTAAATACTTTTTACTGGAGGATTGGATTTTGTGCTGGAAAACAATTAAATAGTTTCTACCCTTCAAAAATGAGGGTTGACATTGCCTTGAAGTTTCTAGACAAAGGGTGGTTTTGTTTTTTCTTGATTACTTTAAGAAAGAGGAGCATATACACTAGGACTGTGGCTTCCCTGTACTGTTCACCACCAACTTGAATGAAAGACAGGTGGCAGCACTAGCACAATAAGAATTCAGGGACCCTCCTTTGTCCTGTGTAATCTATGACTCTAGAAAAAGATAAATACCTCTCTGGGCAAAGCAGCACAATCCCCTTTCTGAGCAGCCTTTCAGACCATTGAGACTATCCAAGTTTCTTTGCAAAGCAAGTCTCCTCCTTGCACAGAAAAAGAAATCCAGCTAAATATGCACATAATTCCCAGAAAAACAGTATGAGGAATGCAGCCTTCATCTCTTGAAAGACCTTAGCAAACATCAAAGATTTAAAAAATACACTCCAGTGCCCCATCAAGGACCATGCTTGCCAGAAATAGCTCATTTACAATTGGAGGAAAACAGTCAGAAATAAAAAGTAGGAATATAGCTTTTAAGACACCTTAGCAGTTGATTCTTGATAGGATTAATGTTAAAAATTTCTAGCATTAATGATATTTACCACAATAGCACAATATGAGAGCATCAAGGTCACTTCCCAAATGTTCTTTCACTACGTTGCTTTCCAGAAGTGTAAATATGACGGAGTGTCTAGAAGCTGCCTAGCAGTGGTTTTATCATAAATTCTGAATGATAAACGACTTTCAGACAGTCCTAAGCATCCCACAATGGGCTCTAATAATACTGAGAGAAAATTTTATGATGAATACAAATCACCCCTAAAACCCATAATACATCATGCTGAGTAATATCACACTAAGAATGGGGAAGAAAATGAAACTTTAAATAGGCATACGCTTTTATGTACTTCAACTTGAATTTGTATTCTTTCCATCCACTCCCTCGATATAACAATAAATATTATTCTGAAAAATAAGAAAACATCTTTAACATTGCTTTGAAAATTTGATTTGTAAAAAAACCTGGAATCTATATTAGAAGATAACATTACAATTTTTACTTATCAGTTAAATCCAGAATACTGATAATGCTTTACCCATGTTCCCTTTTGAAAGGATTTTTACATGTATTCTCCTTTGAACTTTCTAATAGCTCTGAGTAATAGATATTCCTATTTTATAGACAAAGGAATCGAGATGTTAAAATGACGCTTTGGCTAGCTCACAGGTTAATGAATGATAAAACCAGGAGCAAGAACTTCGGTCTTTGAAAATTGCACATTAGCTTTACCAACTACCTAAGATCCACATAAATTAGTTTTGAGGCCATTGTTCTAGTTAATATTGCTGTGTAAAAAGTGATCCCCAAACTTAGAGGTGTTTTGTTTGATTTTGCTCATGACTTTGTGGGTCAGGAGTCCGGGAAGGGCTTGGACAGGCAGTTCTCATGGGGGGTCTCTCAGACAGTGGCATCCAGATGTCAGCTGGGGTTATAATCATCTGGGGGCTCAGCTGGGGTTAATGTCCCAGAAGGTCACTCACATGGCTTCATTGGAGACTGGCTGTTGGCTGGGAGCTCACCTGAGGCTCTCTCTGGAGCCCCTAAAAGAAGCCTCTGCAATATGGTGTCCCAGAGTAGTAGGACTTCTCGAGAGCACATCTCAAGAGAATGGGGCAGAGGGCATGAGCTTTTATAATCTAACTTGGGGAAATCACATGGCCTCTCTTCCGCTACACTCTATTTGTTAAAGCAGTCCCAAGCTCTTTTCAGTATCAGGAACGTCAAATAATTTTAGCCTTTTAGTTCTTACCCATCACTGTCTCTAAGGACATTTTCCCCCTCTCATTTCATTTGAGTCAAATATAACATTTATTAATATATCTGACCTGAATTTATGATACATTTTCTAACAAAATTCAACCACTAAACCAATCCATTCTTTTGGTGGTAAGATACATTCTATGTGATTCCATCAAGTGATTTTAAGCTAAGAGATGTGCTTAATCTGCTTTTATGTTCAAAATAAAACAACTTTGGTTAAGAAAATGCCATTCTGAAATAAGTTAAATCCACATAGAATAACAACAGGAGGAAAGTGGTTATTCCCAAACAAAGAGAAAGCAGGATCACCTCGCTTTCTCAGTAAGTCAGCTCAGTACTCTGTGAGACTCGACTTCTGCACAAGTGACAAGATAAAGGAGTAAACTCCGACGAAGTGTACGAGTAGTTATCATTTTTTTCTTAATTGCAGTTCAGTACCATTTTCCTAAAGCTGAGTGGAAAGAAAGTAGCTCACCCCACTGGATTTAACGCATGTCACCCCACGCATGCACCATTTCTTACATTCAGTGGAGCTGTTTAGAAAAGACAGATGGGAGGAGGCAGCACAATTAAATTTAAGATACATAGTTTGGCCTCTTGCAATAGTTCACGTTGTATGCTGTGTTAAAGTTTTTGAAGTGTTTCCCCAGATTTGATTCTTTTGATCCTCACAATAATCTTGTGATGTAGATAGGATCAATTTTTATAAATTATATTTCAATGATAACCAAATCAGGTTTGTACAAGTCAAATGATTGTCCACAAAGCTGAGAACCCTGTGATAGAGTCCAGTTCCCCTCAGCTGGCCCTGCAGAGCGCCATGCTCAAAGGCCCCGGCCTCCTTGCCTTCTGTTCTGGCACACATCCCTCGAGGAGCTCAGGATTCCCGAAAACAAAGGTCAGTGGGGAGGGTTGACCACAAACCACACTGAATCTTCTGCACAAACCTTCCCTCTTGCACGCAGGGAGAAAGGGATGGCCGCATGCGCGGCAAATGCAGGGAAAAGCAACAGGAGAGTAAAACTTCAAATCTGTGTATCAACAAATTATGCAGCCAGAATAAGTTTCATTTCTGGGAGCTCTTGAAAAGCAGATGTGAGGTCACCAAAAATGCAAGCTCTGTCCATTTCTTTCCCCAACACTCCCTTTCTTAGTTTTTACAGCTTTAAAATGGACATGATCTCTGAAGGGATGAGGCCTCATTCATGCCCTGGTGTGACACACTAGTCAGATGAGTGCCCTCCTGAACTGTGGAGGCGGAGGCGGACGTGGGATGGGGAGGGTGTAAGGAGGACAGGTGCGGGGTCCGGGGCTCCTGAAGGGCCTCTCTCTTCCTCTGATCTTCAGACCTGCGGTTCTCACTGGTCTGCTGCCCTGCTGCTCTTACCCAGGACAAATGCCTTCTTGATTTTAATATTTTGGTCATAGTGGTAAAGATTTAATGCCTGTCATAGTCTATGGTTTCAATAGATTAGAATGGCCTAGAAAAGATTTCTGTGCTTTGTTTCTCAGCTTCATAAATTACCTTCTCTGAGAATCATTGCAGAAGTATAAATTACACTGCATTATCTCCTCAGCTACCTGAATTCCTCTTTTATGGGCTGCACCTACCAACTCAACCCTTTTAAAGCAGTCCCTAAGACCAGTAAATGGCAGTCTCACTTTCCCCGACTTTCAAGCCTTTAACTTAGAGTCTCTACTCACTCCTTAGCTGACGACGTGGAAACTCTA
Source organism: Avahi laniger (assembly GCA_963575035.1). NCBI lineage: Eukaryota > Metazoa > Chordata > Mammalia > Primates > Indriidae > Avahi > Avahi laniger. Next base: position 20,387 of record CAUYSK010057606.1, read on the forward strand.
AGTTGTTCTGCCTCTGCCTTCCCCTGGACTCACCCTCTGTCTCCGTCTTCACTGCCATCGGTTCTGCAGAGGCCACCATCACCCCCTGCCTGGGATGGCTGTCGTAGCTGCCCTCCTTCCCCCAATCTCACTTTCTTCCAGCGCACCGTCCTCGTCGAAGACAGATTTACCTTACTGAAGTGTGGACTGGGTCAGGCCATTTTCCTACCCAGAACTTTTCAGTGGCATCTCGCCGCCTGTGAAGTCTTCCCTGCATCAAACAACTTACAAGGCCCTCAGTGCCGTCCCAAGTATTCTCCTCCATACCACTTTCACGGTCTCTCGAAAGTCCTTGCCTAACGGTCACGTCTTCTCCACCAGACGGCGGAGCCGCGGCTGCCTCATTGCTCACAGCAGGAAGCCCCGGGAACAGCTGAGGCTCAATAAGTATTTGTGGAAGTGAATGAATAAATGGAGTAACTTTAAAACACATTTCTAAAAGTCACATTTTTAAGTCACTAAGATGACCAGAAAATTAGCACGGTATACATAGAATAGGCTAGATTCAACTATCAAAATAGAATTTTGATATGAGTCATGAGTTTGACATAAATCACGAGTTATCTGATATGAGCTATGAGTTATAGGTTTTGATATAAACCATGAGTGCTGACTCTTTTTTTTCCTCCTGCACAAATATTTAATGAGATGTGCATTCTTATTTAGCATATTATCTGAAGTGATGTGGGGCCTCCAAAAGCCACTCCGTGTCTTGAAAAATCTTCTAATGGTCTTGATGCTACTGCTCTCTCCAGACTCATGAAACCTGGCACCTCCAAAGTCAGCAACGGCAGTGGGAAGGAGCCCAGCACGGAGCGTCAGAGCACTGACCCTGAAGCCGGACTGACCCCCAGAGCCGCGGCTGTTTAACCACAGGGCAAACTACTTAACCTCTGCAGCTTCCTCCTCTGAAGAAAGGAAATCGTACCTACCTCATGTTGTCGCAAGATTTAAACGTTCGTAAAGCTGGAGACGGTGCCTGTCCTCTGTCAGGTCCAGCCTCTTGGCAACTGTTGTCCTGGTTCTTTGGCTCCTTGCCTGGAAAAATCACAAGCGGGAGCTGGTGCGAGGGAGAGAACGCAGATGGGAAGCAATTCCACACGAACAGCTTTCATTGCAGAAAAGAAGAACGTTCCAGAGGGAGGAAAGGGTCAGTCTCACGAGTGGGGAAAGATGTTAAGGACTCCCAGGTGGTTTCTTTTTATTGGCCTGGTCTGGGGGAAGGCTCACGGGACGTGTGGGACGTTACCAGACGATTGATATGCATGACTCTCAGGTGTTCTGCGTTTCCTGCCGTCCCTTTCCTTGATTGGTCCCCTGGCTTCTCTGCCTCTAGGAACTGCCTTGCTGGCCCGTACCTGCCACCTGCAGGTGTGGTCCCTGCCTCACACCCTAGAGTAAGCACTGTGTCTGCTGTTGTTAAGTAACCTTTACAACCTGCAAACTGCCCCCTTTAAGTTACTTCATCTACTCCTCATTTCAGTGCCACTTCGGGCCTTTTCCAGGGCAGTGAGGAGCCAGGTGACACAGCCAGGAAGTCCTCGAATTGGGACCCCTGCACCACTAGTGCCCTAGGTCGCAGTTTTCTGCCCCCGTCTCCTCTTCTGCCTGTGTCCTCTGCAGCAGCACCGTGACAGCCACAGCCTGCCCCGACCAGGACCTCCGCGAGGGTCACAACTGCGCACTAAGCTATTTAAATCGCCCACCACTCACCAGTGGAGTGCTGACTACTGACCCAGATGATCTATGTCAAATCTTGCCTCTGCCACTTCCCTTGGGAAGTTATTTAACCTCTGTGAGCTTCGATTTCCTCACATGGAAAATGACAAAAATAAAATATCTACTCGATAGAGTTATTGTGAGGATTAAGGAAGTTAACATATTAAAAATATTTAGAATAGCACATAAAAAGTGCTATATAAGTATTAGCTATTATTATCATCCAAATGAATAGCTCTTAATGTTCGAAGGTAGTGAGGGATATCCATAAGTTTTGAAATCCCTATCATCCGCGGTGATACTGAGGCTAAAGCAACTCCATCTGGAATGCTAACGCATCATGCTGACATCTGATTAACCTCAGTTCCAGGAATGTCTCCAAGATTTCTACCTTCACGTACTTAACTGTAAAGCTTGCCCTTTGGCATATTCTTGCCTTACCCTGAAGGGTTGACTTCAATTCTCCTACATATTCCTGCCCTAGGAAAAGCAGCTCTGGGCTCCTGCATGGTTTAGGGGTAATCAGAATAGTAGCATTCATTGTAATGTTCTCAATGGAGTTGGTTAAGATGCTAGCAACGGATCTAGAATATAATTATGCTTCCTGCCTATGTTTAAATTGGTGTAAATAGTAACACAGCGAGCAGGTAGCTATTAACCCCTCTTGTACCAGTGAGGTAGGTGTCTGATAATGAGTGAGAGGAAAATATTTTAGAGAAAAAAATGTTTCCAGGAAAATCCAGTCTTCCAGGTAACAAACAGCCTAGAAGATCAGCCTCCTACAAGTCAGGCTGTATCCAAAACTTCTTCTCATCCCAGGAGCAGTAGTAGAGTCTCAGGTTTGCACAGAGGCCCTTACTCTGCAGTCAGTTACAGGTGATGTGGAAAAGGGAATCAGATCCAGGGTTTTCACGTTAGAAGATACAAAAGAAAGAAAACAAGAACTTTGCCCTAAACTAATGCGGAAAGGCAAAATAGCATATGCTTTTGCTTTGAGTTGAAATAAAAAGTATTTAATGGAACTAATGAACTAACACTAATGAGATTTTGAAGTCCAACTGGATAGTCTTATTCTAATTTTCCATTAATGTATAAATCACCAAAAAATTACTCAATATACAAATGATACAGTATCATTGATCAGGTTTTATAAGAGGATCTTGAATTATAAAATAAAAAGTATCCATGCCTTAAAGCTATTGACTCTTTAATCATATTTAATTTTCCAGGAGGATATCATATAATTTTTTTCATTTCAATTTTACCCCAACTTCAAAATTTATAATGAGAATGAAGATGAGAAAAAGATACATTAAAATACTAGGCAACTGTTTCTTATTGCCTTAGGAGTTATCTCTTCTCAAAATACTTTGCTCTCCAAATCTAGGCAGGCACTGGGTGTAAATTGACTTTTCCTTTGCAGTGTGTTTCATATTTTATTATTTTTATTATTATGATAGCCACTCTAGTCTAGACCCTCATCACGGCCTCATGGCCAAATTACAGATGCTTTTTGACTTACGATGAAGTTGTGTCCAGATAAACCCATTGTAAGTCAAAAATACCATAAGAAAGTGCATTTAATACCCTGATAAACCCATTATAAAGTAAAAAAATTGTAAAGTCCAACCAAGTAAGTCAGGGACTATCTGTATTGCAAATGCTCCTATTTTCTCCTGTTTCAATCCACATAGCAAACTGCTCATGGAGGAATCTTCATAAAACACATCTTCTCTTAGGTAGTTTTTTACAGGTTTGGATCTAGTTCCTTAAATGATTGGATCTCGTCCCAACACCTCAGTTTCATATTCAAGATCCTGCGTCAATGGACCCTTCTCTGCACGATCTGATGTGTCACTGTTCTCAAATTATGGCTCCATCTAATCTGGTGGGTTTTCTTCCTCCCCACATGTGCCAGGGGAAGCCCCATCTCCGTGTCTTTGCTCCAGGGATCTCCCTTGCCTAGAACAACTACCTTACCAATCCAGAGCTTACGTTCCCTTGAAGTCTCACTAGTATCCTGACGGCTGTGTGAAGATTATTTGTAAAATTCTAGCTCATATCAATGTCTTCTTTTTCTGAATTCCTACAGCATTTTTGGTAACACATTATGGCAATGTTAAATAATTCTTTGCATTGGTTTCTAGTTGTTTCAGTAAATTAAAATATTCTATATTGTGAACTTGGAGTAATTCCTCTCAGGCTGTATTTAGACAGTGAAAGTGGGAAGCTGATTAGTTCAAATATCTAATGAGTTTTAATACGTCCCCACTTTTTAGAACAAACCACCCAAATCGATCAGAGGAGTGGCTGGAGAGTGAAGGAGAAACAGATGGAGAAGCACAGCCTCATCTCTGCCCGCCTGCCCTGCAGGTAGCTCCTCCTCGGTGTGGCTTTGCTGTCATTTTGTCCCGCAGAAGTGTCCTGTGTCGGCCGCTCCTTCTTCCTTCCCTATTTTCAGCAACCACAAAAGTTGATCAAAGGTACTTTTACTCTGGTAATAGTCAATATAATTCAGTGACATACAATCAAGTTTTATGTTTGTTATAGTCTGTGATCTCAGACTCAGGAACACATGAATAGCTTTTGATTACAGATTTTTGTATCTTTTTCTTAGAATGACAAGGCATGCTTTTTTTTTGTTTTAACCCGAGATAGAGTGAGTGAGAGAATCAGATAGAAATAAACACAATAATCACTGAGAGTTTCAGGGCGAGCTCCAGATGACAAGGAAGAAAACAGACTTTTAAATGTAACTTACCTTCTAGCTGATACTTTCACATTAATTAGGGAAAGGAATTCTGAAATATAAATGCATATAACAAGAGGGATTTTAGAATTACAAATGATGAGAATGATAACACCTATGGAATCTGAAGGGTATGATTTCCCCACCAGGTACAAATGCATCAGAACACTAAAGGGAAGACTCGGGGAACAGTTGTCACTTGTCAAAGAAGGTATTTGTGACAAAGAGAAAGGTACGAAGTCATGGAGATGCAAATGCTCCATTTTGATTAATAGACTGGAGAATTAAATCCAAGACTTAGGAATAGTATTTCCTCAGACACCATTTAATAAATACCAAAATAAATGCAACTAAAAGCTTTAGTGCGTGGGCGGCAAGAGTATTCAGGAAATCTGTGTGCTCACTGTACTAGTTAAGGAAGGACAAACTTTACCCTAAAAATGATTAAATTTAGCTCCTCCCAAATAACTACTTGGAAATATTTGGAAGATAATTTTTGAACTAAAAATTCCAGAACACCAATTTTTGAAAAAATGTAAGATTTATATTCAGAGGCTCAGTGAAAGAGTAATGAAGAAATTTTATATTCTATTTAAGGGAAATAAGAAGATATAAATTGTTTTATATCAGTTGATTGTGCTGTCGTAGGAAACAGAAAAGCCAAGGCAGACTATGTAAATTCTTCGAAACAAATATTAGAGGCTCTAATAAAAATAAATTGAAGAATGAATAAGAAGCATGGCAGCGAGTGAAAACCTGGATATAATTTGAATGTCAGATGCTTGGAAGATGAAAGGGGTGTAGAGCATGCAGACTGTGAAGTCTGTAGGAAGAGCACAAAGAGACAGAAGGACACTTAGCATTGTGCAGGGGAAAGCAGATTCCATCATGGTATCAAAACCTTACTATGTAGAGTATGTACTTTGTACCAGGCCATGTAATATTTTTTAAAAATTGGCAATGAAATATATTATGGAAATTTGACAAGGATAAATGGTGAACTAGAAGTATTGGTAGCGATAGGGAGAAATGCAAACTTAAAAATACAGTAATTGTTTGTAATGCAAGACTTTATCTATACTACATTGGCAAAATCTCTCCTTTGGGCAAGAATAATTTAGGGAACGATAAATGACTGTAGACTGAGCAGTGAACAGAAGTCCTTGCTGGAAGTATCTGTGGATTAAGCCACAATATAATAGGAATCAATGTCTTCTTGGAGAGGGAACACTTTACAAAAATCCATCACTAGGTTACTCAGCTTTAGAAAACAAACTATGACAAAATACAGGTATTGTCAAGCAGAGTCAATAATCAGCGGGAAATCTGTATACTCTTTGAAAACACCCTGGAGCAAACTCAGAAAAAGTGTGTGCTGTGAATCAAAAAGAAGGATTGTGTAACTCCTTGTCTCTGCCACCCCCCATGCCCGTCTTCTCTCTGCCCTCCTTCCTGCCTCCCTCTGCCTCTTTCTTTCCTCAGCCAATCGCTGCCCTCTTCCCTACCTGCCCCTCTCCCCCACCTCCCTGCACAGAGAAGCATACAAATAGCACACTTAACTGGCAAACGATAGGCTAGGATAGTCCAAAACGCATCTTCTCAAAGATGGCAAGTTTTTCCAAATGCAAACAAAGACCCCATAGATTGTGGCAGCTTTGGGGTCATCTAGAAATCGAGAGGACCAGAAATAACTGAATGCGTATTACTGTTGTCCCAATCTCTCAAGCTGAACCTAACTGTTCAACTTTAATTCCTCTCTCCCCATTTCCCCTATCTCCCTTTTCAACGTAATTGCCCTAAAACTCTAATTCTTTAACACTTATTAAATTCTTTAATTAGGCAAAGGAATTCTGAAATACAAATGTATTTAATAGATTCTTTAGTTCTTCTCTCCTTCATTTCCTATATCCCTTTTTTCAACCTTATTTCCCCAGATCTAGATTGTAATGACTGCAGCTTCTGAACATCTCCTGTACACCAAAATAAACGTATTTCCTCTGGCGCTTGAAACAACAGGAGAGGTAGACATGACAACCTTTGGCTTGGAAGTGAAAGCACTAAGGCTAAAGACCTTCCGTGATTTGCTCAGGGCCATGGAACTGGCAAGTGGGAAGCACTGGGTTTAACGGGTATTTGTCCTCATTCTTTTCATCACAGCCCATTTCACACCCCCACCCGCCGCACCGCCTCTTACCCAGGACATTGCAAGAGCTTTCCTGTCTCATGTCCTTCTTTGACCCATCCTTCATGGCAGTTCCAAAATCATTTGCCCCATCAAAGCTCTCATATCTGAAATAACCTGTGAAATCCACTTCATCTGAACCTTCAGAAGACTATAGTGGTTGGGAAAAGGGTCAGAAAGAGGATGATCAAAGACATCAGGAGAAAGGGGGAAAGCGGAGTGACAACAGACTGAGTTTGGACCCCGAAAGTCAAAGCAGAGACGCGACAGGACAGAAGCCAATAATATTGGGAGAAAGGGGAGGCAACGAGCCGAGATGGGCAGCCAGTCAGGAAAATGCCGTGGAGGCAAAAGGGGTGATGAGTGGGAGAACTTTTAAAGGTCTAAAAGGAAGAGTAGCTGATAGGATAGATATAAAACTTCTGGAAAATTCTACTCTTTGAGATGGTGAGTGAAAATAACATAAATGACTTCAAGATGGCTTTGGATAAATTTACAGACAATAGCCTTATAAAGTACTATGAAGGGAAGCTTCTGAGATTTGGAATACACTTTAATTCTTTTGGGATTAATATCATTGAGGACAGCTATGCTTTTCTTTTTAAAGGACACTCTGTGGCTTGGGTCAGAGGTAGACTCCTGGGCAGAATGGTTAAGGATCTCACCCTACAGGGAAAGGCGGCATAGCTTGATTCCTTCTGTGACTCTGCCACTCACGGATGTGGCCAATTTACATGTTCTGTCTAAGCCTTGGGTTCAATACCTGCAAAATGGGGGGAAGGATCGTCCCTGCTTCAGAGAACGGCTGTGAAAACCGAGAAGATGTATGCGTGGGTGTGGCGCAGAGCCCAGGACGTGGTAAACATCGAATACGTGTTAGGGGTCTGTGAGCCTTCCCTGTAATTTTGAAATAAAGAAGAAAAGCCAGGGAATGGGTAAGGAGGAAAAAAGAGAGAAAAAGTAAGGAACGGAGGGAGAGAGGGAGGAGGGAAAATAGGAAGATGGAGAGAGAAAGGGAGGGAGGGAAAAAGCCGGATTTTTAAAAATTGGAAATAAGCCAAGAGATTTCAAACAAGAAATATGTAGTGTAAGAAAAGTCAAATAAACGGAACATCAAAATTTCTCAGTTAACACGAAAAGTGGATGTGAAAAGTTAAATTAGTAGAAGTGATTGAAACAGAAAGTAACCAAATAATCTGACAAGTTAATGTGTCATTAGGTAACCATCTGCAGGGAAGAAAAAAACCACAAAATACAAAATCATGTGCAGATGTAACTTTTTCCCCCAAGATATTCCCAGAGCAGTTCTAGGCATGGCCACAGATACGAGTTTTATGAGCTCACATTTACACCGCCTAACATTCCACCTTGGTGGTCCAGCAGGAAAATTAGATAGAAAGGTGGCTCTGGAAAGGAGCGTGATGATTGGCCTGTTACTGTATTGCTTCCCTGTTTCATAAAATCTCATATACTGATGAGTTTCAACAATGTATTGGAAACAATGATAACAAAGAAAGAAAAATGAAAACAATGTTAATAAATAAACGAAAAGCAGATATTATGAAGTCAGTTAAACATCAGGCCTGACCTTTTACTGTTTGTCCGAAAGCATCCAGAGATTTAATTGAGATTTAATTTTAAGAAACTTTAACTGCTTGCTTCACGGTCAATAAGGCTATGAAGCTGTTCCCTGTCACAGCTCTGAATGACAACTTTGGAAAACCAGTTATGCTTGAGACATTTATTTCCAGCCATTTCCTTTGCCTGCCTGAAAATTTTCTTCATGTCATCAATCTCTTGATATACTCTTAAAAAATCACTATCCTCTTCTTCTGACCTGGAGGAATTCTCTCCTTCTCTTTCAGACTCTGAGCGGCAGGCACTCTTTGGTGTGATATCAGACAATTTGATAATAGCTCAGAACCACAATCTAAATGAAGGGAGAAAAACACACCCCACCCTAAAATTCCCATCTTAAGTTCCATATAGTGAAGTGTTCAAATAGTATCTTGTGAATAGTTTTATCCCTGGGAATAGTTTTATCAACCAGGCTAGAGGGCTGGTGACCTGTGGCCCGCAAGCTGCACACATGGATTTTTGACACCAGCTCTCTTAGTGTCATCAGTCATCTGTGACTCTTGGCCTTTTGTATTTTTTTTAAGGGAAGAGTTAGCTCAGACATGAGAGGGTGAGCATTACAAAAAGTAGGTTATCTTTAAAAGGGTTTTAAGTTTTTCATAGGAAAAGATGTCATAAACAGAAAACCTTATTTTTATTATACTTATTTTTAACCTTTGTTTTATGGCTTAATTTTTATTAGAAAATTCTGTCACTTATAGAGAGCTATTGTATAATTTGTAACAATAAGCTTAACTCTTTGTCCACATGATCCCAGAGTATCCTACCCAGTAAAATTCAAAATCAAGCAAAGTGCAATGTATAAGAAGGAATTTAATAAGCTGCTAAAGGATTTCCTTTATTTGCTCATTAGTAAATACAAAAATATTGTGTATTCTTTTCCAAGAACAAGTTCATATACTAATCAATAATCATTTTTTTAAATGACTATTTTGAAAACCAAAGAAAAAAATAGGATAAATCCTCAATAAGCCAAATGGCTTCAAGGCAAGGTACTGCAATATTAAATTCAGAAGTAGAAGTGAGAAAACAGCACTCTTAAGTCCGCCATTAAAGAGATTTTCAGAATCACTGCTAGTCTAATGATGAGGAGAAAGAAAAGTTTGTCTAATGGTTAGGAAAAAAAAGAGATTTGCAGAAATGTAAAACAATATCACTCTCCTTACTAAATTTGTTTTTGTTTTGAAAAATAGTTATTTTTCATGAAAATATTTTATGTCAACATGTAATGGATTTATAAGTAGATATTTTTATAATGTGTCCATTTTAATTTTTTGTATAGGAAATATAGATAGGGGTACCTAATACACATAAACACTGTGGTTCTCAATAATTTTCAAGAGTATAAAAGTGTGCTGAGACTAAAATATTTGAGAAGTGCTGCACTAAACCAAAGAGGCAGGTCACAAAGCTTGGTTTGATGATTCCTATAATGCAGCTAAAAGTAAACAGAAAGAAACAGGGAGCTGAAATGGAATTTAATACAAAAGTCCAAAGGAAGCCGGAAACTTTTTGAGGAACTACCTGAAACAGCCAAGCAGAACTGAAAGACCAAACAGATGGTTTTCGCTGTGGAGAATAGTTCAGTGGTCCAGGCATGGCAGATGACTGTTACCTGAACTGGAGATTTGATTCTGATCTGTGGAAAGGAAGATGCAAATATTTCAACTGCTATAGATGAAATTATTTGGATTTTTAAGGCAAGGAGTGAGAATTTACTGTGAAATGTCCTTAGGTTATTGCTACTGATACATATAATGATATTTAATGGGTTGGGAGAGGGTAGGTCTTGAGGGGGAGCCTTAGAAGGTAAATCATGCTTTGCTTTGGGATGGTTGTTGCTTGCCCCAAAATTCTTGGTGATAACTTCACTGATTGACACACTGTGTGAGAATCTCTGAATACACCTATTTAGCTCTGTGTATCTTCTCTGTGTTGGATGTGTTATACAATGTATATTTCCAGGTTAATCATCTGGAAGGGTGGGAGAAACCTGTTGCTGTGGTCCGAATATTGGCACCCTCACCAAAGGCCATATGTCAGAACTTCATGGTATTAGAGGTGGGACCTTTTGTGAAGTAATTGAGTCATGAGGGCTCCAACCTCATGAATGGGATTAGTGCCCTTATAACGGAGGTTGAAGGGAGCTACCTTGCCATTCGGTGTTTGAGGATGCAGCAACAAGAAGGCATCTTGGTGGGGAGCACTAAAGGGAGGGAAGGGCACGCCTTTAACCCGCATTTGGGTGAGGCAAAGACATAAAGTGTAACTAGAATGTTTGTACCCTCGCAATACTCTGGAATTATAAATAAATAAATAAAAAAAAAAGAAGACATCTTGGAAGGAGAGGTCATGCTCTCACCAGACGCTGAATCCACTGGAACCTTGATCTTGGACTTCCCAGCCGCTAGAACAGTGAGCAATAAATTTCTGTTGTTTATAAATTACCCAGACTAAGGTATTTTTGTTGTAGCAGCAGGAATGGACTAAGACACCTGCCATGGATCTCTTCAATGGAGTTTGAAGCCATGAAAGAAGGACTCTGTGCTCAACTTAGGGTCTATAGGGCATCAAACCATGCTTGGGGAAGGGCAGAGAATTAAGTGTATGATCTAAAGGTTGTAAAGAACAAGATAATTTCAATCTTTGGGATATGATCTGTTTTTCAGAAAGTTAAGATTGTTACTTTACTCTGCAGTACTTACGTAGATTTGATATAATACATTTCCAAGGGCAGACTGTGGCGTGCTGCTCATGCTTAACTGTGCTTCCCCTGAAGTGGTACTTGAAAATCAAATTGCCACATTCCATTTGCATCGTATGTTATGCCTAGAGTATTGTCCTTTGAAATAGATTGGTCAGGGTATGCTATTCACAGAGGAGCAATAAGCAACCAGCTTGATATTGCTACTGAATTTTTGCTCTTGTGGAGAGAATGCCAAAGTAAGTTATCATACTCTTGAAAAATAAAAGAGGCTTTTCAGACCAAGTAGAGTATGAAAAAGAAAACACTATCTCCTTGACTAAACACTTCTTTATTTGGCGGTAGTATTTGCATTCTCCAGGTACAGCGGAAAAGTTGTCGTATAGTCTCAGAACTAAGGCAACACTTCCCTGACCTGACTACCCATTTATAACTTTGCTTCCAACCCCTTTGTGCTCATCAGACTCGTGCGTAGTAGCCACATATATAGTCACGGGTCATCGAATGTGTGTGGGTTGTCATTTGTGGCTACTAGGAGAAGAACATGCACTCCACTTCCCGAGGGATGAATATAAACAATCCAACTTAATGACTTAGCTTTCTTAGTATCAGGTTCATACTGGATGCCCTTTGAGGGAAAATAACTTTAGATGAGCCTCAGACATATGTATCCCTGAAATCTCGTTAAACATATGTTAAGATCACTGAGGTCAATACAGTCAATTAGATTATTTTCTGAGAAAGGCAGTGCTGAAGACAATATCATAGACTCAGCACTCTATTTACACTTTAAATCTGTAATACGCTATGATATTTAATTAATTTATTCATCATTGCTCCAAGATCTAAAATATTAGTATGTTTGGTAGAATAATAAAATTTTATGAGATGATAAAAAAGGTTGCTTGCCCAAATTATTTACTATAAGATTGTTTTTTGATCATCAATAAAGACTTCTTTACACAATTTAAAAGCATTGTTAATTGACTGCCACCGAAGAAGGATTTCTCTGAAGGAGGCACACTAATAAGAAGATTTAATGCAGGTAGCTCAATGCAGGTAGGTAGAGTGTGGCGAAGGAAGCTTGTGTCATTTCTCTTCTGATTGATTTCTTCTCTTTCTTTAGTGACCTAGGAAATAAGATAATCATCTGAAAGTAAGGATGCGGAAGACTTTTAGAGATCTAATGCTTGAGGAGAGAAGAGAAGACATAAACTAAGAATGGAACGAGGAAATAGATCATGGCAACTGCATGCCATTAAGAGCCCACTTGATATTAGTAATTATAAATTTAAAGTGAAACCTGCTTTGTGATTGAGAGTTTTTCTCCAGTCAATTTAGATTCAGAGATGCTGACACATCATAATGGATTTAACCAGGCGAGCCAAGCAAACATGATGATTACTAGGATTGACCATAAACTTAAGCTGGATAAGAAGAGTCACTATGGGAAAATGTGGTGAGCGAGAGTTCAATTAATTTTTGATCTTGGTTGATCAGAACCATTGTTGGAATTGAGGAACTAGAGAGAGACATCAGGATAAGTTGGAAGAATTGGAATTTTTCTCAACATGCCATTTGTCTTTAGCTTTTCTTAAGATATCCCTTGATAAAGAATAGTTATAATGTAAATCAGTCCTTTCTCTTTGTTTTGATTATTTATCATGATTAGAAAGATTTTTCCATGCTAAGTTCATAAACATGATTGGACATATTTTTAAAACCTAGTTTGATGTCTTTATGTTTTAATATTTAAAAATTTTGGGTCATCTGGAAGTTAATTTGGGTATGAGGAGTGAAGAATGTGTTCAGCACTTTTTCACCCAAATAGATAATTCCCCCTTAATTGTCTTTTATTTTTCCATTCAAAGATATGTTACCTGCTCTTACGTATTGGTTCTTCCTGATAAATTATTTAATTATTTTATTAAGTTTTTCTTCATAAAGTCTTTAGGATTGTGATCATATTACATGGACATTCCAGATTAATTTAGAAAGAATGGACATATTTACAATCAGGAGATTTCCTTTCAAAAAACTTGATATTTCTATGTCTCTGAATTTATTCAAACTTACATTTTTTTCTTAAGTTGCATTTTACAGTTTTATTCACAAGTACACAGTAATAAAGTTTGCTAAGTCAACTGTGAATGCTTTTAACCACATAATTAAAGGTTAGGCCATTTTTTTTCCTTTTCTCAATATATGTATCATTTTAGTCTCTTGTTTAATACCTTGGCCAGATCTCCCAGAACAATACTTCATACAAGCCAATATTCAAATCAGGGCATGATTTGTAATTTTTGTCTCTTTATGAGACTGAATTTTTTTTACTGGCCATTTTTATTACTTCTTTTGGAAGTGGTCTATTCACTTCACAAGCACACAGGGATGCACTGTCAATCAGATCTACACAAACCACAAGTCTTACCCTGAGCCAAGATCTACTAATGATAAACTAAGCATGCAAGAAGGAAGCGGTAGCCACCTACTCCATGTAGATGTCTGGGAGGCCCCAATACCACCAAATGCAGCACCCTGTACCCCACCCAGATAGGTTGGGGTGTAGAGTGGCAAGTACTAATGGTGTGTGCAGGATAAGTTAGCAATGAGAGTCCATTTAGTTTTGGAGTTTCTTGGGTTTTATATATTCAAACTCTCATAGCTAGAAGGAATGTATGAATAGCTTCCTTTTTCAACCAGCTATATCCCACATAGTTGTAATTTGTAGCTTTTTTTATAATAGACAATGCATACAGACTAGGTATGTCCTACTAAAATCATTTCTTAGATAAGTCCCTAGAAGACTCTTATTTACAAATACATGCATTTTTGTATTTATACTTCTCTCAATATTTTTTTATCTTAGTGTTTTGTAGTGGGGATTCATTAAATTTTATTTGAAAGTAAATCTTTTTTTAAAAAATGCTTGGAGTGTCTGAACTCAAGTTTCAGGTCCTACATATAAAAAACTGGAATTTTTTTTTTTCTTTTGAGACAGAGTCTCACTCTGTTGCCCTGGCTAGAGTGCTGTGGCGTCAGCCTAGCTCACAGCAACCTCAAACTCCTGGGCTTAAGCACTCCTTCTGTCTAAGCCTCCAGAATACCTGGGACTACAGGCATGCGCCACCACACCAGGCCAATATTTTCTATATATTTTTACTTGTCTTGCTAATTTCTTTCTATCTTTAGTAGAGAAGGGGTCTCCCTCTTGCTCAGGCTGGTCTTAAACTCCTGACTTCGAGCGATCCTCCCGCCTCGGCCTCCCAGAGTGTTAGGATTACAGGTGTGAGCCACCACACCTGGCCTATACTTCTATATTACCTTAATAGAAGACATAATGAAAGAAAAGACCTCATTTATAATTGAAACAAACATTCATATTTAGGAATTCAATTAAAAAATACATATTCAGGCAATAAGTGGAATCTGGAAGACTAAAGATAAATGAAACTGTACATAAGTACGATATTCTAGTTGACAAAATTGTTTCTCATGAGGGTGCAGGTTACCTAGTCTGATACTGCTATATATGCATGTATATGTATATGTATGTGTGTGTGTGTATATATATATATATTATGTACTGGAATTGAAATTAATTAAATTGATGGCAGATAGTTGGAGCAACATTTCTTGTTGAAATGAGGAGTTACAGATAAGCATATTTGGGGAGGAAGCTAGAAGGATCTATGTGGCAATGGATTATAGTTAGTAACATCAGTTTGAACTCATTTTTAACTTAATATAGATACAGAAACAAATATAGAAATATTTATGGATATGTGTGTATGCATGGGTTAGTATATACATATACATTTGAGAGAGACTAGACTCAATGATTTCCTAGTAGAGTGTCAAGTCCAAGAGTCTAGGATCTTGGTTTCTGGTACGATTCTCCAATAAAAAGGAACCAGGGATCTTTGGATAAATAGCTAAATCTAGGACTGGAGCAGGAAACATACAAAGTAAGTCTGGAGCATCTTATAGTACCAGAAAGTGAGGGACTGTTCAAAACAAAAACAAAAACAAAAAAACCCTCACAATGGTGGGAATATGTCAAAGAGACAAAGGATCCAACTGAAAACGCTCCCAGTAGCCTCAGCTGGGACTACTGGATATCAAATAACCCAAAGTATAAAACAAATATTTGTGATTCCATATTGATAAAAATAAATGATTGAGTAAATAAATAAATGGGAGCAAAGTGACAAATCTCTTGTGCAGATTTTCAAATTATTAATGTAAATAATCCAGCTTCAACAAGGGGAGCATAGCCCCACACTCCTTAAGTGTGGGCTATGTGTCGTGACTTCTTTCCAAAAATAAGTAGGGAGAGAGAAAAACATGTGATTCTGCACTGGGGAAACCTGCCAAACATGATTTCAGTCAGGTAATTAGTGTCAACATCAACAGTGATTAGTTATGTTGATAGAAGGAACCCTTGGTATAAGATGACGAAAATGGCATTTTACCACTATGATTTTCCTCACCAAAACAAATCACTTCTGTCTCATCATGAAAAAACCATCAGACAAATTTCAGTTGAGGGACATTCTACAAAATAACTGACCAGTAATTCTCAAAAATATCAAGATCATAGAAAAAGAAGAGCTAAGTAGAGAAATTGTCACAGGTACGAGAAGCCTAAGGAGATACGATGACTAGATGTAGGGTTGTACCTAAATGGCATCCCGTAACACTTAAAGAACTTTAGGTAAAAAAACAATTTTTTTACCTAAAAAAATCGGAGGAAATAGGATTTCCTGATAAAGTCTGGACTTTAGTTAGTAAGGAGAATCCATAAATTTGGACTTTTAAGGTGACATCTTCCAATTTTAAATGTTGACAAATAATTTAAAATATTAAAATATTTGCCAATACAAAACTGGGCAGGCCAAAAGGCACTTGCTTGCAGGCCAGGTTTGCAACTGCTTACTTCAGAGAAATGTGCACAATTTGGTAAAACTTTATAGTCCTGAATAGCCTGGGTGTGACTCTATTGATTTCTTTGACCTGTGTCTTCTTTTGTCAATACCATGCTACTTAAATCAGTATCACGACCTGTGCAAAATGCAGTTCACATTGTGAGACTCTAAGACTTTCTAATAAAAAGGAGGCCATTTCCTGCCAAGTACAGAGACAGGGTTATTACCTTTTCCTCCTGTAGTCAAGAATTCTGCCTGCCACTGTTAGTCTGAGTACAATTAAATCTATAAATTCCAAAACACTTTGATTATAGACTCATGCAAAATTATGTTTGGATTTGTTGTTTTCTTTCTAACTAAGGAGAATTACCAGCTCAAGTACATCTTCTTTCAAAAGTAAGGACAAAATGGAAATGAATTTAGAAGTAGGCTGTGATTTCTTGTGCTCTAATATTTTTCCATTAAAGAGAGTTAATTAGACACTTCAAAGATATTAATGTACTGAAAATTACATGTAATTTAATAACATCTTTTTGGTGGAAAAAATCATGTTTTAAAATGCTCCTCTTATCACTTTATTTTAGTTTGTTCACTTTTTGTTTCTTAGAACATTATTTCACACATGTATTATTTAATAACAAACCTAAGGATCATAAAATAACAATTATGATGAAAGAATGTACTGAATCTGTGTTTATTTTAATTACTGGAACCAATTCAGCAAGCAAGGAGTTTCAAGTTTTTCGTAGGGTTTTTATGTATAACATCATACAAAGTTGTGTTATTTGAATAATGGAATATGGTAAAAGATTATTTTGATGATATTTTTGTGATAGAAGAAAGGAGAAGAATCTACTCTTCTCAATTACAAGTACTCTGGTTTTACTTAGCCCAAAGACACCACTTTTTCTTAAATATTTCACTTGAAATATTTCAGGTTTTCAGCTAATAGAAATGTCTCAAGCATTATGCTGCTATAATAAATCACTTAAATTGCCAGATTATATTTTAAAGCTCCAGTTGCTTGAATATTTATTGTAAAGCACCAAGTACAATGATTTCCATTTTTATAATTAATGAGGGGATCTGGAAAAATAAGTCTAATTGGTAAGGCCAGAGTGATTGCAATGTATTCTTAAAATTTTTTCAAAGTCCTTAAGTACCATTCTCTTTTTCATGAACACATTTTAATTAGATCAGAGAAAGTATATTTTTAAAAATGTCTCAGACATTTTAATGACAAGCTGTGCCATTATAATAAGATGCTGCTTGGGTCATACTATGCATGGCCTTCTTTACAACTATCTTTTTTGGTGCATTTTTCCATAATTTTCAAAATCTTTTCCAGTCTCGACTTGTTGCTTCATTCGTGAGTACAATTAATCCTGATTTTTGGATCTCCCAGTGTACTTCTGACAATATTTAACAATTATATTGATCTCAAATCTATTCTAAATTATCTACTTCTTTTTTTTTTTTAGTTTGAATCTGTTATCTTCCTAAACCTTATGTGAATTCATTCCTCATTCTTTTGCTGCTGTCCCCAACCTTTTTGGCACCAGGGACTGTTTTTATAGAAGACAATTTTTTCACGGACCAGGGAGCAGAGGGGACGGTTTCGGGATGATTCAACTGCATTACATTTATTGTGCACTTTATTTCTATTATTATTACAATGTAATATATAATGAAGTAATTATACAACTCACCATAGGTTGGGACCCCTGCTAAAGGATGCGGTTTACCTTCTAGTTATCCTAGACCATAATTTGATTTTGCTTTTTTCCTTCAGATTTTCTTGTTCTATATTGCTACGAAGCCCAAAATATTCTTATCCTTGACTTGAACTTGCCATTTCCTCCTCTGCCTTTTCACGCCATCTGCTCCTGAACATTTCTAATATATGCCCTTACAAGAATCTCGCCTATGCTGAGAATCTTATTTATATCTCAATCATTTTCGGTATCAAATCCTACCTCTACCTCATTTACAGCCGCCTTAAATCTTTAATCTGCGAGTTGCAGAAGATCTAGAATTCTGCTGCTATACTGTGTTACTTCTCCATTTTTCAAAGCTCTATATTCCTGACCTTTTCTGTAATAGTTGATGGCTTCTTCATCCATTTTCTTTAACTCTCAGCTCCCAGCTCACTTGCTTTACTCTTGATATGCTCTTAACTTTCTCACACCCTTCTCTTGAAATAGTTCCTTAATTAAAGATCACAATATAAGATAACTCATTTCCACTGTGTTTCTGTGAAGTTTATTTTCACAGTACCAATCAACATATACCAACTGGAGTCCTGAGCATGTGCCAGTGTGTTGGAGGCTGAATATAAAACATTAGGCTGTAAACAGGGTACCGGTGTGTTTCCTGATCTGATTACTGAGCGCTGTCGTTATGAACATAAATTACTATCCAAGCTGTAATAAGGGATGGCTGTAAACTGACCAAAACAGGAAGGCCCTTACATTTTGGATTCTCTGTTTTTTTGTAGTTTCCTGTATGTTTTTTGTGTTTTCTTGCTTTTATCAGTGTGGATACCAATAAGTAACCTCTCAACCTACCCCCCCCATTTCTGCTTTCATCTCCTGAAGCCTGGAATACCAGACAATTAATTTTATGAAAATAATGTACAAACAGTGAATAGGCTTAGAATCTGATCCTTATCTTTAAGGTGGTAGGAGTTCATCCCCAAAATATTAATAACTTGTAGAAATGTAGTCCCTGGACTTGGGGCCTTATATATTATCTTGTCAAAAGTATGTTTTGCTTACCCCACCATGTTATAGGAGATTGTTAGATACACGGGTTCAAAATACAGACATCATTAAATCTGTTATTGAGGTATCTCAAGGTACGAGAAAATTTTATTCCATGTCTGAAGTGCAGACAACACGGCCACTCATTTAGATGAAGAGAATGACTTGAAGCCTTTTGGGAATGATGATGTTATATATCAGGAAGTTATTTTTGAAATTAAAAAAAAAATAGAGTATTTGTAGTTTTGTTTTTCCTGTATTTCTAGTTAAGTTCTTTAGGTTATGTGTCAAGAGATTACATTTCTTGTACATGAAGAACTAAAACAAAAATGTGTTTTGTATATATTTAACTTTGTAAACTTGCACCTCTCTTTTTTCTCTTGAAAGCAATTAGATGTAGCCCTAAAGACAGAGCACGGGGGTGGACTCGCCTGTACGAATGGAAAAGATATTAAAAATGCTGGAAAACTAGGACTTCCGAGCTTTACAATAATTTAACAGCATACAAGAGATGTAAGGTTGATACAATCACTATTCACAGACTAAAAGAATTCCAATTACTAATTAATATTTATGAGATCCTCTGTACACTCTTGAGTCTTTTGGGAAAAACAATTTTTTAGGCAATGTCTACTGTGCTATAATATTTCTGGAGGAGCCATAGAGAAGTCTCTGACATCCGGTTTCTATGAATACCAAGAGGAAGCTTTCCACTGTTTTTCCAAAGCAGAAGGCTCTGTAAAGTCAAATGTACAAACAAATGCAACCCGCCCCTATGTTCTGTTGACCTCCTAAAACACCAGATGTGGTGAGCCTAACGGCCTCTAACATGTAGCACTGCTGAGCCTCTGTCTGTCTCTGAACTCTCATCGTGTGGCCAGGAAAGCTGGAGGGAGGTGTATTTGGAGATATCAGCTGACCCCACTTCACCCTAGAAAACGTGAGCCTGAGGTCAGTGGTTGGTTGTAAACAAAGTTGTGCATATTTTTCCTAATGGGCAACATCAAGTGGTCAGAATCTTTTCATTATTATTATTTTTAACGAACTGTGCTTCTGCTTGCTCTGCTTCTCTAATATATTGAAGACATTGACATAAATTTACATTCCAGGCCCCTAGTGAAAAATTCACAAAAAGCTGTCTTTGTCTTCCTCTTTGTTAGGACTTCTGTATGAGTAAGTTTCTGCCACCACACCTCTGAGATGAAGGAGCAGACAGCAGGAAAGGCAGAGAAAGAGGGATGTGGTTTGTGCCCCATAAGTTATTTGCCAGTACTGGGGAGGGCAGGAGGGTCACCCCAGGAGTTTGCAGTAAAGTTGACCTTCAAGAATAAAATCAGGAAGATTCAAAATGTAATGGATGAGATTAGTTATCTGTAGAAATGACATACCCTAAGGAATAGCCGAAAAGATTATGTGGAGAAATTTAGAAATACCCCGAGGAATTTGACAATAGCAGAAGCTTGATTGTATCCATATATTTCCAGCAACAATCTAATCACAGTGAATGGATGAAGCTGTAACACAATCAAGCAGTAACTTAATCAGTTATAGTGAACAGATTAAGTGCTCTAATCACAATCAATTGTACTGTAAGCCACCCGAAGAAAAAAATGTACTACCTGAAGGGGGCTGATGTCTATAAGAAAAAGGTGAGCCCAGGACTCCAGAATTTGCCTGTGACTCCAGCTCCCTCCAGTGTAAGACACGTGGACACAGCACTCCACTTAGCAGGCAAGTAGAACCAAGGGCTGTTTCCATAGTAATATGGATTTCAAGAGCTTTATTCATGTGTCTATTGCCTACTAGAAGAGTGTGCACTTATCAGTAAAGCAGCAGTCCTTATCAGTTTTGAGGCCAAAGGATTGCATTTTTAGAAATATAATAACAGCTAAAGAGCAGTTAGAAAAATTAATAAAGGGATAGGACCATAGTCACTCAAAACCATTCATGCAATGCCTGCTATACCCAAGGCACTGGCCTAGGAGCTGGGGATTCAGTGTCGAGTAAGAGAAAATCCATGCCCTTGTGGAGCATTGATTTTAAAAAGGAATCCTGATATTAAACAATGGATTATACATTAAGTTATTTCATTACAATTGCGATTATTTCTAGGAAGAAAATATGCAGGATTTCCCTGAACTGAGAAAAATCACAGGGGCTCCTCAACTGTCCTGAGTTTCAGCGGAAGCTTTTCTGAGGATCCCTTTGGCTGATACATGCGTATCATAACATTAAAGGGATAAAAGAGAGGGAACGAAGAAATAAATGCAAATTGAGAGAGTAAAATTAGGCCAACACTGTGAACAAAGTGGGTGAAAATAAGTAGCTCAAAAATGATCTGTGACAAAACAAATTATCTGCATAGAGACTTTTGAAAGACTATTGTTCACGTTCCTTTAAGAGTGGTATCAAGGGAAGCTTACAAAGTAATCCACATTCCAAAGCTGATGTACTATTTAGAAATGAACTACTTCCGGTATTTTTAGAACAGATAACAGCTT
Organism: Avahi laniger; assembly: GCA_963575035.1. NCBI lineage: Eukaryota > Metazoa > Chordata > Mammalia > Primates > Indriidae > Avahi > Avahi laniger. Next base: position 41,609 of record CAUYSK010057606.1, read on the forward strand.
TGAAGATTTTTACATCACTGGACTTAACCATGGATCAGAATATCTATGTTCGTTCCTGCAACAAAATGAGGGTGCTGGAGACGTGTTATGGTTACAGCTCCATCAATCAGCGACAGCGGGTAGGACAAATCTCAGGGTGCAAGACCACAAAACACGGAGGGAGAGTGATTGCAAAGTGAGGCTGGAACAGAGCATTCTCCTGGGATTTCCTAGCGGAGGCAGAGAAGGGTTACTGAAAAGTTTTAGATCGACCATGCACATGCTCTAAGTGAGTCTCAGGGCACCCAGGCAGAAGCGCATCCCCAGGACGTGTTAGGAGCTGGAGTGCCAGGACACAGAACAGGGAGGCCGGGGCAATGCATCGTGTGAGACAGAAGCAAAGCGTCAGCGGATATTCCCCTCCAGCCACCGATCACGACGGAAGGTAGCAGGAGCAGGTGAAGCAGCAAATAGGTGACTCAAAAAAAGTACCTCCTGGTGAAAATGCAGATAATATATTTTGGGAAGAAGTTCCCATGACTATAAAGAAAACCAATTAATTGATGGTGGCCAGGATTATAAAGCATTACACGTTTACGCATGTATGCCTTAAGCTTTTAGTGAGAATTTTTTTTATCTGGAGTGTTACACTAAATGTTATATGGGTTAATAATTCCTGCCGTTTGGAAGCTTATAGTCTGCTTCATATACCATATAGTATATACTTTACATACTATATATGGTTGACTGTATTTATGTGTGTATTTATAAAATATACATATAGTTTACCTGCTATGACTTTAAGTTACAGCAAGATTTGGTGAGAGAGCAATTCAATAGATAGAAAATCAGCACAAAAAGAGGAAGGAAAGAAGGAAGGGAGGGAAGGAGGAAGAGAAGGAGGGAAGAAGGAAAGGAGAGAAAAGAGAAGGAAGAGAAAGGGAAATTCTAAGGTGTGGTGTAGAAACAGAAGGGTTACATGTTTTTCCCTGGGTGTCTAGCTTCCCTAATCTTCTCTATCTTAACTTCAGTGAAACATTGGGGTTTTTTTCATAGTTCCCAGCCCTTGTGAATTGTTCAACTGACGTTTAAGACAGGATGCTTCATGCTCTGAGATAAGAGCAATTTGTTTTGTTTTCTTCTAAAAGTCTATTGGGGAGTTTTAATCAAGGAATCTTCATGGGAGTTTACATGTATAAAAAAGTAAGATTATCTCATTTTAAACAATTGTGTCGTGAACTAGTCGCTGACCTAAGAGGGCAGAAAGAAAAGCAGGTTAAGAGGGATGGGCAAAGAAACACAACGGAGAGTGAGGGCAATACTGCTTTGAAAAGACACAAGAAGCTGAAAACAACCGAAGGTAATTTGTAAAAGACCAGGGATGATTATATTATTTCATTATTCAAACAGTTAATGTTAAAACTTATTGATAACCACCATGTTTTAGATTTGGAAAGGGGTTTTAGAGATCTTCTAATACAACCTCCTTGTTTTATGGCTGAAGACTGAGGTCCGAGAGAAGCTGAGTATCTCGGCAGAGCTACACATTATTTAGTAGCAGTTATTATTACCATTATTATTTGGCGGCGGAGCTCGAATTAGAAACAAGGTTCTCTGACTCTCAGTTCAGTCACTGTTATTTTCTCAACCTCACATTCCTATTCCATTTGAAATGAATTAACCTAGTTATTATAATACATTTCAAAAAAGAAGCATATCTATTCTAATGCAGTAGATTAAAATGTTGTCTTTTGAAAACACATGTGAATATTTTTCTCTGGAACAGAGATCCTCGACCTGAGTTTGCACAAGGCTTACTTGGAGGGCTTGTTGGAGAATACATGCTGGGCTCTACTCCAGAGAGTTTTAACCCATCTAAGGGGATGCTGATGCTGCTAGTCCTATTTTAACTAGCCCTTCTAGCGCTGCTCTAAGAAAGCTGGCAGTTGTTATAGGAAGCCCATTCTTGGTAGGTCAGGGGACCGCAGTTAGTAATTTGCAGTAAATGAAGACCATTTGTACTATCAGAGTTGGTGGATTTTAGCTCTACTTGTCGTTCACATTTATAATACGATAGCTTTTTTCCAACAAATTCCCCTCTCTGCCTACAGGATTCTCCTGAACTCACCTGTTCACAGTTGGCAACTACCTGTCTCTCCAGTGTTGCCTTCTGTGTGAGGCCTTCCTAGTGTCCTCCGGGTTGCCGTGGGAGTTCTTTTTCCTGTTTTCTCTTTGCACTTCACGTCTCTCCACTGCAGATATCTCTTGGCACATTGAGCCGTCATTGTTGCTTTGCATGCTTGTTTCCTCCCAAAGACTTTAAACTCCTTGAGATCCTACTCTTTATTCACACTTCCACAGTGCCTAGCATAGCAGCAGGCACTTAAACATGTGATGGAATGCTTGTAAAAATGAGGATAACTAGAGAGAAAACAAACATAAAATAACATATAGTGGAACTAATTCTCTGTGAGTAAAATTCATGGCTCCTAGTTTTATATATACATACCCATTTTATCCTTGGTAGGCCTATAAATAAAATGAAAACTAACTTTCTGTCCAAAAAACAATAGACATATGTTAATTGTAATTTCATGATACAAAATCTTCAATGCAAGTATTCAGAAATTACCCTGCAAAGGTTGAACATCAATGACAATATATCCATTTATTGCTGAACCATTTTCTTTAGTTTTAGTTCCTAGACTCTTAAATAAGGAAGCTTTGCTAGAACCTAGGTTTCTTGTGACCACATCTATCCTTGCAGGTCAGTCACTGAATTTATTTGATGACATCACTGAATTTATTTGATGACATCCCTAAGCACTTCACAGGGTGCCCATTTCAGTTTTAAGAATTCTAATTTTGGGAATTTTTTAAAAAAAATCAAACCCATGTCTCTTAGTTCTGTTTTTCTAGACACATACAGAATTCTTTCTTTTTCATATCAGTTCTTCAGATTTCTAAAGATAGTTGTCTTCTTCTGCCTAGCATGTTTACTTTTGTGAAAAGGGGATAGTAAAAAAGGAAACTACATTATGTAATTTAAAAAAGTACATTATCAAGTACATTTACTAATTCAGATGTACTCACCATTGGTGTTGTATATAATGTCATTCAGAAAGAATATATGGAAATGTGCAGATCAAATTTGAACTAAAAATATAAACAAGTATGAATGATACACATTCATTAATTTACTAATTGATTTCTGCTTATTATCCTCTTTCAACTTCCAATTTTATAAGGTTTTTGTTCATTGGTGATATCCTTGTTTTCATATTTTTTACTTACAGAACTACGTTTATGGAACATTAGAAGTATGATCAGAAGAAAATTTAAAATGGCAATATACCATCAAATATTAGAATCTGCCCCTAATTTTGCTTCATGGTGACACTCTCACTTAGCTCAAGACATAGCTGGTAAACCTCCCCTCCACTTGAAGTCTCCATGTCTAATAAAAAATGGAATAGTTCAGTTTATGCAGCTGCTCATGAGCTAATTATCTGCAATCATTTCTGATTACTTAATAGGCCATGGTAGGATGTGTGTTTGCTGCTACGTTGAGTGTACACATTAGGCTTTAATGTGCTGATATGGTTAATTGTTGTGCTCACTGCTGCCTGCTAATAGACCATTCCTGAAAATGAGACCGTATCTCAACGGAATTTGCTTGTTTATTTTAAATAAGTAATAACTACAAACTCAGATCCTAGATCCAGTTTACCACTTTAAGAATGCACTTTTTAATGCTGTATCATTTCTAATGCATTTAAATTATTCAAGTTTGAGAAAGCGAGTTATTAAACTAATGAGTCAATAACCAACTCAAATACATAGATTTCACATTTTTCTTGCTCTGTTCAGTTTCCTAAATTGTATTCTGGTATTGATAGCAAAATAAATTCTTTTAAATGGTGCCAAACAAGCTGAATGTAATAACATAATAATGAGAAAAAGAAATGCATATTAAAAGCAGACAAGTGTTTATTAATATGTAAACCAAGATGCTCACGCTAGCAATTGGGAGTGACACTGATATGGCAATATGGAAGGTAGGTACGGAATTGTTGTAATGAGACTGTGAATTTGTTTTGCGGTTTTGCATTTTACGATAGCATTTAGTCCAAAATGCTAGTATGTAGTTTTAAAAATTTAGAAGACTGTTCTTTTGTTGACTCCACATATTTGTGTTTCTGGTTACCAAAAATGGATGCCAAGAACCTGTATGGACGCTTTAGGTGTTTCTTCTCATCCTCCCCTTTCTGTTCAGAGGATCTGTTTGTTTTCCCATCATCACTTTTTCTTGTCTTCATCTTTTTTTAACTTCCTTTTTCCTCTCTCCCTTCTATTAGAGGAGCCAACAAGACTCTAACAAATAGAAAGTATTTCAATCTAAAAATCTTTGGCTTTCTTTCTGCAACCTTCAAGAACAATAAGGCTCTTCCATTGTCTGCCATTCCCCAGGCCCTGCTCTGTGGTTTTAGCATTACTCAGTTCACCCCTTTTCGAGTAAATGTCAATGACTGGGACTCTTTCGGCCCATCATTCTGGGTGAAACTGCGTGATCCTCCCCTGCTCCTCCACAAACACTACATATTCAGTGTTTCCATGCACTTAAAGCCATAGTCTCTGCTGCAAATCAATAGAGAATGGGATTAGGATAATTTTAATCAGTAATGATTTATACTTATTGTTCTGATATATGATTTCTATGTAGAATGTGATATATGCCTGAATTACTCTGAAGATTTGGATCTCAAAATTCTTCATGAATTCAGGGCTTTCAGGTTTTTCATGTCTCATTGGAACCATAAAACTCACCCCACCATCTTCTTTCAAATACTTTCTTTTTGAAATTGTGGACCCTGTTCCCTCAACACAACATGTATCCTCCCGCTTCCTTGCTTTCATACTGTTCCCTTGGCCCTCGGTGCCTTCTCTGGTGTAATTCAAGTCCTTCTTTAAGGTTATCACCATTGTTATTTCCTCTCTGAAATGTTCCCTGAGAATAACTGACAGATTTATGGTAGTAGTGCTATTAATAATAAAGATAATAAAACTAACTCAAGTGCTTTAACTGCCAGGGACTGTGTTAAACCCTTTGGGTGAATATTATACTTTATCCTCACAACAGCCCTGTGAGAACTGTATCACTGTTGTCACTATCTAATAGATGAGGTAACTAAGACATAGCACGCAGGAGCCAAAACTTAGTGAAACAATGAAATTGAGGTCACATGGTCAAGATCATGGTCAAAGGTAGTGCAGGTCTTTGAAGCAGCAGTCTGACTCCAGAACTCAATCTCATTCCAGAATCTGAGTAATTAACCACTACACACACTGCCTCCCCAGACAGTGGCAGAATAAATCCCTTTTCATTTGTTCCAGTGGTCCTCTTTCGGCATCATTAGTGTAGCATGTTTCCCAGTGTACACTTATCTGCCAATGGGATCCTTAAGGAGAGAGAATGATTTAATTATTTTTATATCCTCAGAACACAGAACTAGCCCATCTCAGAAACTCCATTTATAGCTGTGAAATGGGAATCAATTCTTTCCTTACACATTTATCTCCGTCTATATTCATTCACATACCCTGTGATCTAGCCAAACAGGACTATTTGCTATTCCCAACACGTTCCTTGTGCTGCTGCTCTTAGATATCTTTGCTTATGCTGTGCCTACTGCTTGAAATGCCCTTCTACATATGCAAATCTTCATCAAGGTGACATTCCTACTGCTATCTCTTTTCTGAAGCACTTCTAGCTCATGAATCAGAAGTGAACTTCCCCCCGACTGCACACTTTAGCACTTTGCCTATAGTACTATCTTCCCTTATCATCTCTACCTCATTTATGTATTTGCAAGATCTTCTTTAAAAATATCAATCACTGAATTTTCACATAGTAGGTGCTCAGTGGAGATTAACTGAATTAAAAACTAAGTTATTTAAACCAGTTGGCTTGGTTTTCTACAAAATGAAGAAGTTCAACTCATGGGCATTGTGAGAAGTGATTACATTCATTCATCTCTATATGTCATTAAATACAGTGTACGTGTAAGGCAGCATTATTTTTATGTCTTCTTTCCTTTTTAATGAATGCATACCCTTTGATCTGATTTTGACCCATCCATTTGTAAGCAAAGTTCTATGAAATGCCAAAAAAAAGAGAGACTTTCATTTAAATTATTAGAAAGATTTAACAGCTTTTAGACATTGAGGAATTTCTTTCTCTTTTATCACAAACCAGCAACACTTTTTTCAATGACATTTAACTGCATTCATGTTTGAATAATGATAACAAGGTTAAAAATGTTCAATAGACTATTATATTAAACCTTCATCTACTAAATTCAACAAATGTTTACCAAGCTTCTACTGTGTGCAAGGCACAGTAAGTGGCAAGACTCTATGAAGAATAAAGAGGAGCTATACACAATCTGAGGGAGTGAACATTAAGAAATGCAGGTAAGATAAATATAACATGAGGCAGACTGTGGTATAACCTTCAGAAATGATATAAAGTGCTGTAAAAATATCCCCAAGAAAAGCAAGAGTTTTCATCTTTTAAGAAACTCATTAGAACATTTGCTCTTCCATTTCCTATACCAACTTGCTAATACCTATTATATATTTTGGTGACCTAAAATACACAATGACAGGTACCTTTAGAAAAGTACATGGAAATGATGGATTTCTTTCTTAAAAAATGAAGATATAATATATATATACACATTAAAATTTAAAATAAATTCATGAGAACTATATTATAAATTTGAAATAAATTTTAGAGAAGAAAAAAAATCACCATAATGTCATCATAGCACAATTATTTTCATTTGTGTATTTTTTCTTATTTTTCCTATATATATGATTGTTAGATATTTGGACGTATCAAAGACATGCAATTCTGGTATGGGCATTAGTGCTTTGCAGAGTTCATTCGAACCATGGCTTGCGGGACAGACACAGTTCCTACTTAACCTACATGAGGCCGAGTTTTCTAAACTGGAAAATTAGAAATAACAACAGCAACGCAACAACAACAAAGTCTATTACACAGCGTAGTCAAGAGGATTAAGTGAAACAATCTGTGGAAAGTGTTCAGCACAGCAGCTGTCGCAAAACAAGGGCTCAAGATATAGTGGCTCTTAAAAATCATTGTTTTCCTCATATTACTTTCTGTCTCACTCAGTTTTTTCTTTCCTCCTAAAACACTTTATATTCTCATGATACTGATTTGAAATACCAGGAAATAGGCAGATAAACTCCAAAGAGATGAATATCACCAGAGCACATGGCATCTTCCAAAAGTTAAACACAAGCATTAACAGATGCAGGCTCTGAAATCTGACAGTCCTGATTCCGCGGATGTGAGAGCCAACGTCGTTGATGTGGTACAGTAACAATAACTGCTTCCCTCCACCCAGTGGCATAAGACACAGGCACAGAGGCTTCCCCCATTGTAGACGGTGGTCCAGAAACACCAGGCAACCCAGGGAAACACTGTTTGTGCCTGCAGACAGCACCGGCAGGGAAGCCACGGCAATACCAGAAGGAAGGAGGAGAGCGAGGGTTCTGAAAGCTAAACTGTCATTGGCACTAATGCCCACAATATAGGCCAGAATCTACTCACTAAACCTAAACAGAGTGACAACATGCTAAAATAAATGTGCATAGCATCTAGACTTTCCTAGCATAATAACTAAAACATCCAGAATACAATAAAAAAATCACCTGTCATGCCCCAAGCCAGGAAAACAATAATCTGAATGAGAAAAGATACTTAACCAATGACAATACTGAGATTAACCACATGTTGGAATTATCTGATAAGAATTTTAAAGTAGTTATTGTAAAAGTGCTTCAAGAATAAATTCTAAATTATCCTGAAACCAATAAAAAATTAGAAAATCTCAGTAAAAACAAACAAAAACATAGAAGTTATAAAAAAGAACCAAGCTGAAATAAAAGAACTAGAAAATACAATCATTGAAATACAAAACTCCCTGGATGGTCTCAGTAGTAGAGTGGAGATAGATGACGGAGAATAGATGAAGTGCATTTGAAGACAGATCAATAAAATCTACTCAGTTTGAACAAGAGAGGAAGAAAAATAGACTGGAAAAATGGACAGAGCCTCGGGAATCTGTGGGGCAATAACAATCTAATAATCTAACATTTGTGTTACTGGAATCTCAGAAGGAGAGGAGGAAGAGTATGTGACTGAAAAAGTATTCCAAGAAATAATGGTTGAAAATGCCCCAAATTTGATAATAGATATTACATATCTATACTTAACTTCATACAGTTATGATTAATATAACACTTCACATAAAATGGAGAAAACTTGCAGTAATATAGGTCCTTCAATCTCTATATCCTGATACAGTTGCCACATATATGTCTACATGCATTATAAATTTCATAAAACAAGATTATAAATTTTTGCTTTAAACAGTCTCATATATGTTAAAGAAACTAAGAGGAAAAAATATTTTCTATTTATTCAGATATTTGCCATTTCAAATTTTAAGCAGTGCTTCTGAAACATCTGAATTTCCACATGGTATCATTTCCTTTCAGCATTCACTTCTATGAGCATAGTTATACAATAGTTGCTCTTAAGCCCTTGTTTGCTAATTCCAACATCTGAGTCATCTTCGAGTGTGTAGCTAAACGAATTTTCCCATAGGCTAATTGATAAAAACAAGAGGAGTTAAGTTCCTACAGCATACTTTGGGTCACAAAAACATTACCACACATCTAAAGAAAGACCCCAAACACTTCTAATATTAATTAAAATAAAAGTGAGCTACATACATTTAAGAAAGATTAATAAAAACAAGTAAGATAATTATTTCCCCAATTTTTGGTGAACTCCTGAGTGACAGTGGTTGTAGCGTTAGTGGGTTAAGTCAAGGCATAAATGCTTGCAAAGGAAAATTGTCATGAGCACATCTTCCCACCACGCAAAGGCCAAACACTAACAAGTGCAGCAGTAGCTGAGCATTTCATACTGCATTGTTTATTGGGCATTTGTACAATTATCTCCCATTTGAAAATTTTTTATTTTACAATAATTTGTACTAATTCATTTTCCAACCCAGTCCAGCGTCAGAGTGGCCGGAGCAGCTCAGGGCCCAGGCGGTCCCCTTCCAGGGCGTCACACCCACATCCACTCACACGGGACCGTGCTCACACGCCGGTGCACCTGACGGTGCCGCTTTGGGACGTGGAAGGAACCCGCAGTCCCCTGAGAAAACCCACGCAGACGTGGGGAGAATGTGCAGCTTCCACACAGACAGGTCCCCCGGCTGAAAAGCGATTTTTTTTCCAACACTATAAAACGATGTTGAACGAAAGGACATTATTGGAGGACATGGTGTACTTTTCTAAAAAGCATGGATGTTTTTGTCTTAGTGGCCAATTAATTTGGTTAGATTCGAAGTGCACACTCTTTCTTTGCTGGCAGAATCGATCTTGGTTCATTCTTTGATCTTCAGCTGCTCTGTGTCCCGCTGGTCCCACGCATATGTGGTCCAGGCGTCAACGACAAGGATGGAGCTAGTTCACACACAGAACTCGGGGTCCCCCCAATTCAACGTCCTTTCTGAGATGTCCCCCTTGCGTCCCTGTTGCTGGTTACCGAAACTGCAGACTCTTCAGGCGAGAAAGGCTTTGGGGTTTTCTACTGAAGTTCTGGCCAGCCTGCTTGATACTGATCTCGTTCTGCTCTCAGGATAAAAGCTGTAAAAAATGGAAAATCACCTCCAGCTGGTTCCTTCGTCCGAATTTTATACCCTTCAAGAATCTGCCTACTTTGATTCTCTCTCCAGTGTTGTTTTTTGTTTTGTCCGGAATTAGAGTCATCTGTGGAAAGGTTGGGTTCAGATGGAGCTTTCCAGGGCACAGTGAAAGCAGGAACCCCCTTGAGATTTTGATGGGAAATTTTGTTAAAACTCAAAATTAAATTTGGAAGAGTTTTTAAATACATTCATCCTTTCCAAATAAAAACCTGTTTTTGTTCTTGTTTGAACCAGAATCCATCTGGTTCTTTGGTGCTTCACGGTAAAATTTTCTTCACATAGATCCTGCACATTTCTTATTAGATAAGGATCTAAATTTATCATATTTAAACCTATTGTGCTTCATTTGCCTATATTTCCTTTTAATTAATTTGAACATTTTTGGAGACTGGACTTTATGGAAGTCATTTTTGCAATGGGCTTTTTCCTTTCTTGTTGCAAAATTAAAGTATCCTTCTTAATGCACAGCCTACGTACTTCACACACTGGGTCAGCTAGGGCTGTCAACTGTCCAGTCCAGTTCCTGCTCTGCCCTGCAGAGTCGCTGCCTTGTTGAGCTCTTTGGGTTAACATCACTGATCTTAGGTTGGTTCTGTCTTTTTAGCGTAGAGTTAAAGCACTTATAAGACTATGAAACATGCCCTGTTCTTGATGATAATTTCATACTCTGTTCAAACTTAACGTTTGTTGAACAGAATAAAAAATGCATATATTCTTTTTCATAAAGGCGATCTCACTTTATAAATTTTATTTAAGAAAACAAGAAATACTTTTAATCATGCATTATAAATAGTGGTAGCACCTGCGAAAAGTATTCACAGAGTATCTTATTATTTTATTGTGCTGCATAAGCCTAAAAGAAAATCACTACTTCCCCAAAGTTACAAGAGACCTAGAGCATACTAAAAATACTTTATTGTCATTACTAAATGCATGAAATATACATTCTAGATGGGATATGCTGCACATCTGATGAAACACACAGAGCATTCATCAAGGTAAAAGGAAAACACATAGCCACAGGATGGAAAGATGGCGCACATTTTTAAAAAAATGGAACATTCTCAAATATTGCATAACTTTTCAACTTACCATAGATATTCTCCAACCTTTCTATTAAACAAAAGGAAACTAAACATTACACACAGTTTGAAGAGATTAAATGCCAGATATTCTACAGAAGGAGAAAATATTAGCATCCTGGTATAATTTTTATTCCTGGCCCATTTTCTGCCCACTGGAAAAAATTGCACTGCTTTTCCTTCCCAAGAGGACACACAAAGAAATTCTTTCCATTATTAGGTCCGATCTTCAACACCGTTCTCATGATGGAGCGTTTGCCATGGCTGCAAAGTGGGAAGGACAAATCTGCCCACTGTGGTGGGAAGAAGATAAGACGGAAGTTACAATGATGTACAGGCTAAGCCCGGGCTCATTTGATTAGTGCCATGTTGCCTTCTTTGCTGTTACCATTAACCTGACATTGTAAAACAGACATAAGTCATTAGCTGTTGCCCTTAAAAAAGCTTATATCCTACAAGAAGCATCTCTAACAAATTTGTTTGAATTACATAGAAAATTGTCATAATTTTGAGCTTCCCTTTATCTACAAGTTTCCTTCACTTTATTAAGAATAATTGAAAACTGCCAGAATCTGGCTGTAATCACCAGTCTCCCCTCTATAGGTCTGTTTTAGTTAAAACTGTAAGATCAAATATTTGTCATGATTCTAAGACTAAACTTCCTTAGTCTCTTAGGAAAAGAAAGAACCCGATAGGGACTTACTTGGACTAAATTAGACAGATCACATTATATTATTCTTATTAATTCTGGCCTCACAAGAGGTATGAAGTAAGCTATTATATTTTTAGCAACATTATGAATACTGCTAGTGATGTTTTCTCTGTTATATCTACAAAAGTTTCTTAAGGAGGAAATCTTTGAATTTAGTAGGATAGAGTCACATTCTGTTCAGGGACTGAGATCTAAAATCACTATCCTATTTCCCCTGGGAAATTCCTTAGGCAGGGATCACATTGAACACAAGCTATTTTGTGTCACAATAAGCCCAACCAGAAAATTTTTGCTCCTGCACTGAAAACAGCATTATTTTCTTTTTTCACTTCCATTCCTGATAAAGCATAACTTGATCATATGTGTCTTAAAATATTAGAATCGCACTCCGCATGGTGAGATGCTCACACTGAGGAAGGCAGAAAGTGAGACTAAAAGGATCCCAAGTTCGTATCTTCCATTTCAGATTCACTTTCAGGACACATCCAGAAACTGGGAGGGCACAAGGAGTCCCCTACAGCCAGATGATTGTTATTGAGCCATCACTTTTCGGTCAAGCTTGTGTAGTAGGATTTGCTACTGTTACTGTAAATCTCAGGCATGGAATTGTGCTTCTTGTATACCGGTGCATAAACCAAAGGTTTTGATGTAGCACTGAAGTGTGGAAGAACTAATTCTTATCTTGGATTATTAGCCACATAAGTACTACTAGTACTTACTGGTCACTCAATACCTTCTATTTTGTTATAAGCCAAGGGCAACACTTCTAGACTTGTGGTGACAAACATGACAATATGAAATACACTAATAATCTAACAGCTATTATTTCTTTAAAATTTTTTTTGCTGAACGTCTTTGAATTTTAAGTTATTCAACATTGAAGCTTTAGACTGAATACCAACATGGCTATTTAAAACGTTAAGGTAAAACTAGAAAAACATTGATACTTCTTACATTTTAACAATCAAAGTATTCGATTACATTGTAGTAAGCTAGATAAATCTTACACGTACTTCGAAAAATCCACATTGTGCTTCCCTAGGTAGAGGACAAGCATAAAACTGCCTGCCCTTGTTCTCGCCATCCTTCCTCACGACTCGGAGCACGCAGAGGCGGCTGTGTTTACTGCAGCGAGGCCTGCCAGTATTTAAGGTACAAGGACCATCTGTCATATTCATTTGAAGTTCGCTGTAATGACAGGTTACAAAATAACTACAGCACAATAGTGCTAAAGGGACCATTCACACCACCTCATCCCCACATGTTAGAATTTCACTCACACAAAGAGATTATATCAGAAAGTGGACCTTGGTGGACTTTAGGTAATTACACAAACTATTGTGTTTTTAATTCTTTGTTTTCCTAGGTAATTGTAATTTACTTCCAAAGCTATCTATGTACCCAAAACAAATAATTTAAATTTCTAAAGAATAAAAACAACCACATTGTACACCAGTACATCAGATTTTCTTAGTTTTCATTTGTAATATTCAGTTCTCATTTTACCCAATATTACAGTGTGGCTACTTTTATTTCCTCTAAAATAGTCTCAAGTCCAGCTGTCTCCCATCGCCCGAGGTAACTAGATCACAATCTTCTCTAATTATTTTCTCGTCGGTAGCAAACTCTCATCAATGGCTCTGACGAGGCCTTAGAGATTACTCTCCCTACCGTCCACTTTAAAGACAATTTTCTATGCTTTTCTTTGATGAAGGCTACTGTGATAGTCGCAATCATATTCCAGCAAGAAACAGGCTGCCTGGCAGGGCAGAAATGTGAATTCTGCAAAGCTAGTGGGGAAGCTTTATTCTCCCCCACAATTAGAATCGAGAGTATGCGGAGGTTATCTCCACACATCAGGCAAAGGCTAGAAGCCAGCCTTGCACTGTAGCTGTATCAGCAGAATGTTCTCTTTGAAAAGGAGCTTATTATTTTTAATTTTCTATATTGTGCATATTTTACTAATGCCTTTATGGGAGTTAGTCTTTTAATACATCAGTTGAAGAGAAAAAGTGTTCACATTAATTAAAACCAGAAGTCCCTCCCTTTAATATTCCTAATTTTTAACTTTTTGATAATAAAAGTTTATCCTTTCTCCTACTTTGGGTAAATTTCTGAAGAGTAAAATATCACTCTTAAATAATTTTTAAAAACACTTAAAAATCAGAGATATTTTCCCTTTTTTGTTTCCTAAATTACATTTTTCACATATTTGTTTCTATAATGATGCCTTAAGGCATCATATCTAATTGAAATGTTCAGAGGAAGTGATCTGTTATTTGTGATGAAATTGGTTTAAACTCATTTCTACAACAGATGCTTAAATAAGCTGCTTTAAAAACGTTTGCTGGGATGGACTCAAACATTCTGAGGGCAGTTTTTGAAGCTGTTCTTACAGCAGCCATTTGCAAAATGAAAGCAGCTGTAGGCATTGCTAAAGAAATCATTATAATTAAATATTTCACCAGCAACGATTTTGCTGGTACCTTTTTCAGGGTGGAGGGGTAGTAGGTTACATTTTAGAATCATGGGTAATACCAATCACAAATTGGAAAGCTCAGAGGCAATGGCCTTTTCTTTTCCACAATGCTCCATTTCACCAACCCCCTCCAAAAGGCGATATTAAAACTTTATCTTCAAGGGCTGTCTATTCACTCTAATGATAGTTTTTCCTTGGCAATGAAGAAGCTTTTTCATTTGATTAGATCCCATTTATTTATTTTTGTTGCTGCGGCGATTGTTTTGGGTTCTTCACCATTTTTCTGAAAGTAGATACAGTTCAATAAATAAAAATGATTCCCCAAATTAAATGATTTATTTATTTTTTACCAAAATCAAGATGGAAACTTTTCCTGTAGTTAAAGTTGTTTGTAGCACCTCCCCTTCTAATTGATGCTTCATGTATATTCAACACAGACACTATTTTTAGATCTCTACCACACTTTCTTCACAATAATCAAGAAAATAATATATTTTTCAGGTACATACTTGTATTGAAAGTGAAAAACGCATAGTTTACTTTAGACAATTGGTTTCCAAATGAATTAATTATTTTTCAACTTTTTTTTTTTTTTTGAAACAGAGTCTTGCTTTGTCACCCTAGCTAGAGTGCAATAGGTATAATCATAACTCACTGTAACCTCAAACTCCTGGGCTCAAGCAATGGTCCTGCCTCAGCCTCCCGAGTAACTGGGACTATAGGTGTGCACCACCATGCCCGGCTAATTTTTCTATTTTTTGTAGAGACGGGGTCTCACTCTTACTCAGACTGGTCTTAAACTCCTGACTTCAGGGAATGCTCCCACCTCAGCCTCCCAATTATTTGTTTTTTATATAATCAAGGACTGATTCATAAACTACTTTTTCCCCATGGAAATAATTGAAATTCATCAGAAAGGAATTTTCATGTAAATATGCCAAGAGAGAGGAAAAAAACCATAGAATTTATCATATAGAGATAAATATGATAATTTAGATTGACTTGCAAGCAATTGAAAATGTGAATCTCTTTCGCTATTGACAGTTTTCAAATATTATTAAAACTTTATATTAATATATGTCACCTGGAATTAAGACAGGAATGTCTTCTGTAACATTGCAAACTAAAGAGGAATATATATCTCTAGCTTTCACACTGGACTGATGCTTTAGTAGCGTCAAGTTTCCTGTTGAATAAGATGTTAAAAAAATGACTATGAGTTTTATAGATTCTATTTCAAATATGTAAAGTGATACTTCCATTTCTCTTTTATAAATTTGATTTTTCCTTATGCACTTAGAAGAGCTCCTTACCAACATGACAATTTGTATGTTTTAGGCTTTCACCACATAGCTATTTCAGATGAACTATAACAGGTGGCAAAGCACTCACATCATGCATATTCAGGCTGCCAGTGACAGCAAATGCAAAAAGTCAGGTCCAGACATATAAAAAATACTGTTTTCCTAGACTCTTTTCCTGTAATAGGACACATCTCCACCTGGAATAAATCCAGATACTTCAAAGTGTAATAAATCCCCATCTAAACTTATTAGCTCTTTCATTTCCTAAATACACTCCTCCTGTGTTATGTCCTCCTGTGTTATGTCCTACTCAATTGTCCTCCTGTGTTATGACCATCCACCTAGATCCCTAGGTTAGAATTTGGAGTCAAAATTGCCTCTCCCTTCTGCCTCCTTTCTGGCTTTCACACTGGACCTGATGGTAGATAGCTCCATTAACTCCACTTTAAATCCATCCTTTCAGCTCCATCCATCTTATTACCTTTGCAAAGGCACTTATTATTATTAGATTATTTTATCTTTCTCTAAAAAGAATTTATATTTCCTCCTGACATTTTTAGAGTAGGGGTATATAACCTTAGTCCAATTATTAATGAGGTAATTTGAAGCTGAATTTTAGTCTATTTTAGGCATGATCTACTTCTATTTCTAATTCTTCCTTATTCCAGGTTACAAATCTTTGGACCTCTCCTCATTATTGAAAGCAGAACTCTAATTTTTACTACATACCCCACACCCACCCTTAGCCCTATCACATTATTGAAAGTTTTGCTGAACTTCAGATCCTGTTAATTACTTTCTTTCAGCTCAGTCATTTAGCCTTTGAGATGACCAAGATCTATCTACACTGATTGCTCTTAAATATTCTCAAATAGAAGTGCTTTTTAAAAAAAAAACGAGGTAAAGGTCACACAACAAAAAATAATCCTTTTTAAAGTGAACAATTAATTCGGCATTTAGTACACTTGCAATGTTGTGCAGCCACTCTTTATCTAATTCCAAACATATCATCTCAAAAGAAAACCCTGTACTCATTAGGCAATTATGTCCCATCCTCCCCTTTTACCCTTCAGCCCCTGGGAACCACCAATCTGGTTTCTGTCTCTGTGAATTTACCTATTCTGGATATTTCATATGAATGAAATCAAACAATATGTGACTTGTGCATCTCACTTCTTTCGCTTAACATAATGTTTCCAAGGTTCATTTATGTTACAACATATATTAGCACTTTATTCATTTTTATGGATGAATAATATTCCATTATATGTACAAACCACATTTTGTTTGTTCATTAATCTATTGATGGATATTTAAAATCTTTCTACTTTTAGTTATTGTGAATACTGCCACTATAAACATATGTATACAAGCATTTGTTAAATATTTGTTTTCAGTTCTTTTGGGGATGTACCTAGGAGTGAAATCATGGGTCATATGGTAATCCTGTGTCTTCCTTTTTGAGAAATAAGCAAATTGTTTTCCACAGTGGCTGAGCCATGTTATATGCCTAGAACAATATATGAAAATTCTAATTTCTCCATACCTTTACCAACACTTGTTATGTTCTATTTTATTTGTTTTGATAGTAGCCATTCTAGTGGGTTTGAAGCGGTATCTCATTGTGGTTTTGATTTGCATTTTCCTAATGGCAAATGTTGAGTATCTATTCATATGTTTGTTGGCCATTTGTATACCTTCTTGGCAGAAATGGCTATTCAGGTCTTGGGCCCATTTTTAAATTGGGTTGTTTTGTTTTTGTTGAGTTGTAAGCATTTACTATACATTCTGGATACTCTTTTCAGATATATGATTTGCAAGTATTTTCTCACATTCTGTAAGTTGTCTTTTTACTTTTTTGGATATGTCCTTTGATACATAAAAGTTTATAATTTTGATGAAGTATAATTTATCTATTTTTTCTTTTGTTGCTTATAGCGTTAGTGCCATATCTAAGAATCCATTGCCTAATTCAAGATTATGAAGATTCATCCCTATGTTTTTTTCTAAGAGTTTTATGGTTTTAGTTCTTAAATCTCACTTGCTAATCCATTTTGAGTTAATTTTTATATGCTAGGCTTCTAGTTTCATTCTTTTGCATGTGGATTCCAGTTATTGCAACACCATTTTTTGAAAAGACTATCCATTCCCTTTTGAATGATTTTCACGCCCTTGCCAAGAATCAATTGGACGCAGATGTATAGGTTTATTTCTGGACTCTCAATCCTATTTCACTGATCTATATTTCAAGCCTATGTCAGTACCAAACTGTTTTGATTAGAATAGCTTTGTAGTAAGTTTTTAAAATTGAAAAGTGTGTATCCAACTTTTTTCTTCTTTTTCAATATTATTTTGGCTATTTGGGGTCTCTTGAAATTCCATATGAACTTGTATATTGCCTTTTTCATTTCTTCAAAAAAGGCTATTAGAATCTTGATATGGATTGTGTTGAATTTGTATATCACTTTGAGTAATAGTCCTATCTTAATAATAGTAAGTCTTCTAATCCATGAACATGGGATAATAATAATAAGTTTTCCAATCCATAAACACATTTATTTTGTTCTTCTTTAATTTATTTCAGCAATGTTTTGTAGTTTTCTCAAATAGAATTTTTTACTAGACTATTTATAGAGCAGGTTTAGGTTCACAACGAAACTAAGTGGAAAGTACAAAAAATTCCCATACACCCTCTACTCTCCCAACCTCCAACACCCTCTCCCACTATCGACATCTACATAACAGTGGTGCACTTATTACAATAAACTACTTTGGCACACCATTATCACCACCAAAAATCTATACTTTACTTTAGAGTTCACTTCTTGTGTTTTACATTCAGTGGGCTTGGACAAATATGCAATGACATGTACCCACCATTATAATATAGTATAGTAGTACAGTGTACAGTATTTTCACTGTCTTAAAAATCCTCTGTGCTCCACCCATTAATTCCTCCTTCTCCCTGAACCTTGGAAATTATCAATCTTTTTACTGTCTAAAAAGTTTTGCCTTTTCCATAATGTCATATAGTTGGAATCATACATACTGTTAACTGTCACACTGCTTCTACCTCTAGTCCTTCCAATCAGTTCTATGAAATGCTGCTAGGTTGATCTTCTTACACCTCTTTCACTTTGCTTCATAACGTAGAGTTCAGTTGTCATACTTTTTCATAATTTGACTCTTAGATACTACTTCAGATTTCTCTCCCACTCCGGGAGAGCACCAGTGTGGCTTCAGCAAATCACAGCTACTGATTTGTTCATAGAACTTGCCTCCAGGACTTCATGACACATATTCCCAATTAATATCTTTTTCCCCATTCTCATTCTCACCCAAATGTCAACTCCTTACTCACATCCCACTTCCCTTTGAATCCTTCCCTAAGTGCTCACTCTTTGGGATTTCTGTAGCTCTTATTGATTCTATTCTTACATTTTATGGTGATTCATTTTATATTCTTTTCTCACAATGCTATTTCACTATTTTGCTATTTCAAATTCTTATTGGAGGTGATGAGGGTTTTTTTGCTCCCATACCAGATATTGTCTATAAATTTATATGTTGGGATTCAATGTTTCCTACACTGAATGGTTACCCTGAAGTCAGAACAAGTCCATGAGAGAAAATGCCGTGGCAGAGCTTGCTCTTCTGAAGGAAAGGTGGCATGGTCTGACATTTATTTATTTAAAAATACTTTCCGACAGCTTACTCTTTTTACGAATGTGGGTTAGGTTCTGGGATGCCAGCAATGAAGAAAACACTTTAAAGATTTTATTAATTATTGTTGTAGGCATATTGTGTTATGCCTTCTTAACTTTCTGGGGCCTAAGCCTTTTAGAAAAATTTATTAGCCATAAGCTGTGTAAATATTTGCAAAGTTAGAGGGAAAAAATCCCCATACCTCAAAGCAGCATGAACATTCATTGAGGAAAAAAACTATTTAAACTAGAGCCATATGCGCCCTTCTCTAAGTGGCCATATTATGCCAAGGAGACAGGTCTTTAACTCTGCTTTATACATCAACACAATGGAGTTTTTCCAGGCAGGCCAGGGTCTATGCCAATTTTGCCTCAGTGAAATCTAGAGAACAGGCCTTCCTATTTTAAGAATTCACAAGCCATGAGGATAGAAGTCATCCAAACATCTCTGTTTTTAGAGTTCATAATGTCAGAATTTTCTTTCTGCTTCCTTTAACTTGCTTTGAAATCACTTTGTGGTGATGCTTAAAAATTAATGAGTTCTGTAAAAGTTATACTCCATTGTATCTTAGTTCATCCAAAGTTTCCTGGAATTTTTATATTTGAATCAACAAGAAACCTCTTATGTAATATTTGCTTGCAGCAGGAGTTATAAAAGAATTTAGAATTTTGTTGAGAGTTAGAAATAAGTTCATTTAAATTTTTTTTCATAGCAATACCTGTACCCTGCTAATTGAATAAGAATTGCAAAAAATTATAATAAATTAATTGGCCCCATTAATAATTACATGGGATGATTAAATGTCTTTGCAAAGACATTAATATCAACTTCTGCTAATATTCAGTAGACAATTATGACAAGAACTTTTAACTTATTTTGATGTTCTCTTTATGGAAGAATTCTCCAGTAGTACAGTACTAGGGAGAAAAAGAAGAAAAGAAAATAACAAAGAACAGACAGAGGAAATAGAAAACATGTAGCAAGATGATAGACTTAAAACTAACCATGTCAACAATCATATTAAATTTAACGCTCTATGCACCACAATTAACAGGAAGCACTTGTCAGAGTAGATGTAAGACCAAGACCAAACAGTATGTTGCCTATAAGAAATACACTTTGAATATAAAGACAAATAAATTCAAAATAAAATGATAGAAAGATACATACATTACTAGCATTAACCAAAAGAAAGCTGAAATGGCTATATTAATATTAGAAAAAGTAGATTTCAGAGAAAAAATATTATATAATTACTGGTAAAGAAGGCTAGCTCATAATGATGAGGAACATGTATGTTAAGCTATCATAACAATCTTAAAAATTTATCACCTAATAATAGAGTTACAAAATACATGAAAGAAAAACTTATAGAAATATAAGGAACATAAAAAATTCACAATTAGACTGAATTACTTCAATACAAGTCTCTCAAAAATAAATTACACAAGTAGAAATCAATAAAGATATAGAAACTTGAACACTATCAACCAATTTGGTTTATTCAATACCTTTATAGAACATTGAACTCTGGTTATATGTAACATATATGTTACATGTAACAGCAGAAAATGCTTTTTTCGTGCATGGGGAGCATCTGGTGAGGCTATCTTCTGAGCCAACAAGCAAGTCACAATAAATGTAAAAGTGCATAAAAAATATATCCTCTGAGCACAATGGAACTAAATTAGAATCAATGATAGTCTGTAGAAAGCACCCAAATATTTGTAAAATATATAACACAAAAGAATAACTAGGGATTAAAGAAGAAATTGTAAAAGGAATTAGAAAACATTTTAAACTGAATGAAAACAAAGATATAATATACTAAATATATCTTTATCCTCAGAGGATGTTATCCTTTATAAAGTTATTAGCATCTACAAAATACCTACTAGAACTATTTAGTGAGTATAACAAAGCTGTGGAGTATAAGGATACAGATCAATTGTATTTCTATATACTAGTAAGGAACAATTAGAAACTGAAACAAAAAATAACATCATAAAATTATAAAATACTTAGGGGTAAATATGACAAAGTTTATGTGCAGAAAGCTATGAACAGAAAGCTATTAATACGTAGTGAAATTTTAGAAAATTCTTAAAGGAAAAGATGTATCGAGTTTATGGGTCACAAGATTCAATGTTGTTAAGATGTTAATTCTATCCAAATTAATTTATAGATTCAATGTAATCCCAATTAAAATCCTATCAAATTTGTTTTGTAGAAATTGGTATACTAAATCTAAGATTCTTGTTGAAATTCAAATGATCTAGGATAGCCAAAACAACTTTGAATAATATGAATAAAGTATGAGAACTAATACTACCTGATTTCAGTACTTATTGTAAAACTACAATAATCCAGAAGGTATATTGGTATAAAGATTTAAAAAATATATTAATAGAACTGAATGCAGAGTTTAGAAGTAGGTCCACAATTATAATTGGCCAATTGATTTTCAACAAAGAAGTAAAAGCAATTCAGGGGAAAATATAGTCTTTTCACCATAGGGTAATGAAATAATTGGCTATCTAAATGCCAAAAAAAAAGAACTTTGATTAATACCTTCCACTATATACAAAAATCAACTTCAAATATTTTGTAGACCTCATATAAAGTCTAAAACTAAAAGACTTTTAGAATATAGAAGAAAAGATTTATTTCCATGGGTTAGAAAAAGATTTTTATATCAGACACTAAAAGCACAATACATAAAATAAAAAGTTGATATGTTGGATTGTATCAAAATGCAAAACTTCTATGCTTCAACAATGTTAAGAGAATGTAAAGACAAAATGTTGATTGGGAAAAAATAAATTCAAATGACAAGTCTAATAAAGAACTTCTAATACCAATATATAAAGAACTCTCAAAACTCAATTAAAACAAAACAAAACAAAAACAACTAAAAACAAGCTGAAAAAAAAGATGGACAAAAGATTTGAACAGCCATCTCACCAAAGAAGTTGTACATATGGCAAATGAGGACCTGAAAATATGCTCAACTTTAATATTCATTAGAGAAGTGAAATATGACCACAATGTCATGTCACCACACACCTATGGGAAAGCCTAAAGTTAAGAAGACTGACTATATACCAAATATCGCAAAGAATATAGAGGAATTGGAACTCTCATTCACTGTTGGTAGGATTGTAAATAGTATGACTACTTTGAAAAGTAGTTTGGCAATTCTTAAAACGTTAAATATACACTTACCATATGATTCAGCCATTTCACATCTAAATATTTTCCCAAGAGAGTTGATCATAAAAGTGCTTTTTCTTGAGACACTCATTATAGTTCAGTCTGCAACAGCAGTGCTGCTTGAGCACTTCTCCATTTTGTCACACAGGATTTTAAAAAGACATGCGCTCACAGATGGAGATTTAATAAAATTAACATTTTCACTGCTTCAGCAAGGACATTTGTCTTTTTCTTTTTTCTTTCTTCTTCTTTCTTTTTTTCTCTCTGCCACTGTGCAGTTGGGAAGAGTACACTGATTCCTAGCACAGATTGTTAGCAGTTTACCCACCATTGCTTTTGCACACACTAAAAAAGGCAAATAATGTCTTAGTATTGTTATGAAAATAGTTTTGACTTCTAAGTTCCCTAAAGGATCTTGGGGAAACACAGGGTTTTGCAGACCACACTTTGAAGACTGTTGGAAATGATGACATAACTGAAAGACAAAAAAAGGAATTGATTTTTAATAAAAGCAAATAGTACACAAAAAAGAAGAATTAAAAACACCTGGAAAAGAATCCAGGGCTCCTGACATTAGAGCACATGCACAAAAGAAATATAATCCTTGTATATATTTTGGCCAGCAGTGAACAATATTTTCATAGTAATGTGATTCAGATCTTGTTTATTTATTCCCAATTTTTAGAGTGGACAAATCATGCAAGACTCAGTTGGAATTGCAAAAGAGTTTCATGTAGTAACATTCTGCAGAAGAAAGAGCTCACCAAGGAAGGGCCATGACAATGGAAATCTGCAGAAAAGGTAGAGGGAAAAACAAGGCT
This sequence comes from Avahi laniger, assembly GCA_963575035.1. NCBI lineage: Eukaryota > Metazoa > Chordata > Mammalia > Primates > Indriidae > Avahi > Avahi laniger. The sequence continues at coordinate 64,719 of CAUYSK010057606.1, forward strand.
GCTAAAAAAAGGAGGCAAGAGATACACTTGGAAGTTGATTGAACAAGAACACAGATTGTAATAAATTATTTAAAGTTACAGTTGTAATAGGAACATACATAATACTACAAACAGCACCATTTAAAAGAGAAAAGATGGACATATTTGAAACTCGGACTTGGCGGGGGGACAAGGGCAACATACGTAATCTAAGCATCTATACCCCCATAATATGTTGAAATAAAAAAAAAAAGAGAAAATGTGGAGGAGTATGATGGCATGAGTGAGCTGAACCTTCAGGTTCCAGGGCAAGGTGGTTAGTAGTCAACTGTCGAAACTGATAAATCAAGATTAAAAGTATAACAGTCACGGAAACAATTGCTAACAGAATTAAAAATACAAAAAAAATTTATTTCTGTTTCAAGCAGATGGGACTGAGATAAGGAAGAAGAATGATACTTTTTTAACGTTATGTCTTCTGTAATGCTTTTTTCAAAAAGATGTAGTTAGTAAATAATTATATAAATCCTTATATAGAATATATAATACGTAACAAAAATAATATGGATTATTTATATATTTTATATTAATACTATAAATAATTTATATTTTGTTCATATATTATATACTATATGATATATAATATAAATAATTATGAAATTTATATAATCATAAAATATAAAGGTACATTTTATAAATTCCTATATAAAATAATAAATTATTATTTTTTCTGGGGTTTCACTCACAGAGTTGCTCCTATGATAATGATACCTCAAGTCTCTTAAGTTTAATCTTCTTGAGTTTACAGGCTTTGTTTATTCTTTATATTGCAATACTTAATGTCTAGCATGTATAGCACATGGTAAGTGCTCAATAAATGTTGCATGAATGTATAACTGCCAGGATAATATTGTAGCCATTTTTTAAGTATTTATAATTTTATCTGATACAACTTCACTTTTCTTCACCTGTCATTCTAGGGAATTCTAGTAAATAGGAAGTTACAGTCTGGTGATGAGAGCCCATTTTCAAGAACAGGAAGAAAAGGAAAGAAATATTTTTTTAATGCCTAGTACTTGCTGCCCATCATTTTATTTAATCTTTACAACAACTACAGGTATGAGTCTCAATAAATAGTCATTGAATAAACAAATATCCTTAAAAGATATAATTATTTCAGTTGAAAAGTAGAGGAAACAAAGCATCAGAAAATGTAAGCAAACTTTTCAGAACTGTACCAGAACCAGTAAATGGTTTGAAATGTACATCTGGTCGACCCCAGGGCCTGGGGGTTCCCATTCTGTCCTGGTGTGGCACATGGAATCAGCATGTGGGCTGATAGCTCAGTATTTCGTTTTGTTCTAAATTACTTTAGTTTTATATGACATTAAGGAAAAGACTTTATGTCTGATCCTTGAATGATCTTCCAGAATAATGTGACAATGCCTTTTCCATACCTGATTACCAGGCTGTCTGTTTGCAGCTACTTTCTTAGACTGTGTGACAGCCTTATGAGTGTCACGCTATTGATTTGGAATACCCAATTTCCCCATAAAGAACCTTGCAGGAAATTGAGGTAGAAGCAACAGAAGCTATTATGTTTAACATTCTTAAAAGATACATAAATCTGAATGCATATATTTTATCATGTTAAGGAATAAGATTAAACTAGGTCTTGACTTATCATTGACTTTGAAGCTTCACCAAACAACTTGGCTAGGTCATGATGGCTTAATCCAAGCATATTCCATGTTCAGTTAGAAACGTCAGTGCTATGTTTGTTTTTCAGTACAACTGACACACACACACACACACACACACACACAGCTCTCAACAAAAGTGAAACCACATTTAACCCAGAGTTGTTGGCCAAAATGCAGGTTTTGGTTTGGCATACTTTGTACCAAGAATCTGCACTACACTTGGTAACCAGACTAACAATAAATGTCATATAAAGCCTTAAAAATAGAACAGTGCCAGTTTTGATATAGTTTGCCTAGGAAAAATAATATAAAAGTCACCTTTTCAAGGATATTCTCTTTTTGTTCACATGTTTTAATATTCCAGGATAATGTTAAATGATGGAAATAAATTGTATTGGCTCAGTTCTTAATAGTATTTCAAATCCTATCAGTGATGGCTTATCTCACGTTGTTGTCTAGCCTCTCTCCAACTTGCACTTTATGGGTTGTGTTTAGTTCAGGTCTAGTACTAAGAGAATGAAATAGGCAGCATCTGGGGATTCTCTGTTTTGAAGTATGGATGGGTCTGAAATAACCTATTGAAGCGAGAGTATTGCCTGCATTTAGAAGGGGCAAAATTTCTGATCTCACTGGAGTTTGACAGATATCATTAATTCATTTAGATATTTTAATAGTTTTCATCAAATGGAATGTAAAAATGTATTTAATGTAAAGCACTCTGAAGTTAGTAAGCAGGAAATTTCAGTTTTGCCCTTTCTAATTTATCATATAATTTTAAATATTGCCATTGTTGTAACCAGACTGCACAATTTCAATTTCTACCTCCCAGACAGGTCAATATGACTACATTCTGCCTTCTCCTATGTGCCGTTTGCAGTCATTTCTGCTAAGTCACTGAGCACATTATATCCCAAGGATGGTTTACATAATTGTCATCAGGAGGGCTACAGACTCCTCAGGTAGCTTCTGTTTTTTATTCATTTTTAAAACATAAGAATGGTCAAGAAAAATTCTTTTTAACTTGGGCACAATTATTTTTGTCTTTTGTCTTTACATTATAAACATGACCTTAAATAATTAAGGTACTCTTTGTGACCCCAGATCACATCATTTGTAAAAGGGCTTTGTAAGAGGCCTCATATACCTTATAACATTAAATAATGCAAGATTAGGTAAAATCTACTCACATCAGTATCAATTTTGAAAATTTTGCCAGGCTAACTATATATTAAATATGCCTTTAATTCCATTTTAAAAACAAATAAAATTTCCTAAATGAAACCTCAGTACTACTTTCTGTAAATAGTTGATAAGAAAGAATACTATGAAATAAAATGTTATGTAATATTTTAAACATTAATAAAAAGAGCATAAACACAAATAATGGAAAGCTAATTAATTTATAAAATGCACAATTGAAAAAGTTCCTGAGTAAATAAATAAAACAATTAAATACCGGTTGGCAATGAACTCAGCATTGGATTCAGCAATGCCTTCTTCAAGATGAAGATGAGGGTCTTCATCATATGACATTCCAGTGTTTTCCTTTGATATCAATTAGCATAAGGGTATCAAATGATAGATGTACACAGCAGGTATAAGCATTTTACCATACTTGGATTGTCATTTAAAAGTGTAATACAGGTGGGCAGCCCTACTGTAAGTGGAGGAGGGGGCAAAGCAAACATTAACTCACTAAGACCCAGATGTGGATCCTACTTCACACTCATCTTGGGAAAAAGGATTTTAAGAAACCTATGACATTAAAATGACTCTATCCTGCCCCTTATCACTTCCTCCTGTGGTGTCCTCCTAAGCCAGGTTTGTGACTGCCCTGGTGAAGGGAGAAGAACAGAACAGACAGAGGATTCTGGAGTATTCATTTTCTCCATACTACCACATTCCGTTGGCTATTCCCGGTTGAATGCCATGAACACTGTGGCCAGTTACATAGGGATGGATATCAGCTTGTGCCAAGCCATTTTTACCAGTGTACAGGCCACCAGTCTTAGCAGCCAGGGGTGAACAGTACCAAGAACTCCCTCAGTGGCCTCAGTGGGAAGACTGAACAAATATTAGTCTTAGTACCTCCAAAATCATCTCATGTTTCATACAACGGCCCCATGACAGTGGTGACAGGGAAGCACAGAACTAAGGGACATATTAATTTCTATTTGTCTTAACTTGTGTGAGAAATACCTGAAAATAAAATCTAAATGTCATTTTCTCTTTCACTGCTTTTTCTATAATGTGGTTTTAAAACATTGTAATATTGAATTCTTGTTTTTTTCTTAATTTTTAAACTAAAAGTAACACATAATCATTATCAAAATTGTGAAACAATCCATCAGTGTTTAAAGTAGGGGTTAGCAAACAGGACCTTTAGGTCAAACCTAGCTGCTGTCTGTTTTTGTAAATATTCTTTTACTGGAACTCAGTCATATCCATTTATTTATGCATTGCTAATGGCTGCTCTCTCACTGTAAAGCTGGAGTTGTGTAGTTGTGATAGCGACTCACTAGACGGTTTGCAAAGCCTAAAATATTTATTAGTTGGCCCCTTACAGAAAAAGTTTGCTGTGCCCTGGTCTAAAGTAAATTATGAAAGTTGCTATCATGCACCAGTTCTAATCCAGAAGTATCCAGTGTTAATGGTTTAATTCTTCTTATTTTATTAATATATGTAACATGTCAATGCCTTATTACCTCACAGGCCAGCTTTCATTGGCAATATATGTTAAATAAATTTGTGTAAATACATTAATGATGAAACTGATTAATGTGTTACTCATAAATTATATACATGTGTTTTAGGAAAATTTTCCTGATTAATAATTTCACCTTATTTCTACTTTCTTTCTTGGGCCTTTTCTGACCATAACACAAACTTCTCTCTGTCCTCTGAATTCTTTTGTGTCTATTGAAAATATCACTCGTTTGGCAATGTATAAATACTGCTTTGTCTTGTTAGCAAATTGAGCTATACAAAAAGTTTGGAAGTGATGCCTTCAACTCCTTAATGAAAAATAAATTTCCTCAAGGCATTTATTTATTTATTTTTATTCCAATGCCTTTTATTCAATTCGCTTGAGATTGCATACTATCTATTACAGAAATCTTTTTTTTTATTTTAGTATGCAAAAAAATTCAAGTGTAATATTGAAGCAGTTATAACAAATTTAAAGTAGCAAGTTCTTTGCTAAGAAACTAATTCACTTTATCTAGAGACATTATTCATTCAAATAAAATGGACATCATGTCCATGACTGACTCAAAGAGGAATAATGCTTATGGTTCTAATTTTTCAAGAAGGAAAACATAGAATTGTCAATTAATGGAAAATAAAAGAGACTCCTTAAGATTGGTTCAACCCAGAACACTCCAGATATGTTGAATTATCAAAAAGATACCTTACATCAACATATTTGTGGACTCTTTCAGACATATACAGTGTTTTAGAGACAAAATGCTAGGCATATGATTTGGCACATAGGCTTTCTGAGAAAGAGAACTTCCATGAAAAATTTATAACTTTTTCAAGGAATATTAAAAATAAATTTGACAAAAACAATTTCGACTTTCTGGTCACTCGAACAAAGCTTCCAAACATTTCCTGTCTTAAAAGAATATTGAAAAAAAATGAGGAAAGAGACAAGAGAAAAGATTAGCACAAATTATGCCTTTATTAGTGGACTAAAAAAAAAGTTCAGCACTGGCATGTGGCAGTGTAAGTCCTGGTTTGTAGTTGGAACTGATACAGAGCTGGAACTTTTCAGATATGCTCTCTTTGCTGTTGGGTGTAGAGGGCTCTGTCCTAGTGGAAGCATGATCTAAGTTCATGATCCATCTTCTAAGTCAGTAATACACACAGTAACTGGACATTGTGCTGCCTTAGCGATAGGCATGGATGTTGTAAATCATGTCACAGTGCTGTAATAAAATCTATAAAGTTGAAAAATTCTGAGAATTTGTGCTCTTCACCATTCTTATTTTTTTCATGCTCATAGAGCTGATAAACTAAGCCCTTTGATTGAAAGGAGAATGTACCTGGCAGTATCAGAAGTAGAATCTTCAAGACTTGGAGATGAAATAGATGTAATAGTGAGGAGAATGGGAGGAATAAAGATGTATCTAGACTCTAGAAACATCTGGATGCTAAAAAGTGGAAACATTCACATAAGTGGAGGTATAAGAAAGATAGCTTTGTTGATGACGGTGTGAGAAGGGAGACAAGGATGAACAATCACGAGCTCAATATTGACATGTTAAGTTTAATATGTGGGTAGTATCTACATGGACATATCCAGAAATGAGTTTATTTCAAAGAAGACAACTCTAAGGAGGTGGTATATTCACACTGATTCATGAAGAATCAGAGGGATCCAGGGATGCTAAGAGGCCAAGAAAAGCATCCTAGGCAGAGGTAAAAATGAGCTTAAAGGTGCTGAGATGCATTTGAGATACTGACAGTAGAATCACAAGAAGTGAAGTGAAGGAGTTGAGGTCATAATTGTTGCTGGGATAAAATAAGCAGAAGCCAGTTCATGTAATATACTGAAATCCAGGTAAGGCGGGTACAGAGATGCACACTCACTTTATTCCAAAAGCAATGGAAGCCAAAAGAAAATTATGAGATAGAGAAAGAATTGATATGATTGACATGCTAACATGATTCCTCTACTTGCTATCTGGGCAGTGGATTCAATGTGTGTTGGAGAGAAAGCAGGGAGGTAAAAGACAAGGTAATTGTGGTAGTTCAGGACAAATAAGGAGGTGGCTTGATGGATGGCAGTGGTAAAAATGGAGAGAAGGAGTCAGATTGGGAATGATGATTTGCAATAATTTTTTAACTGCAACTCAAATTTTAAAATTTCAGTATAGGGTATGTAATATTTTTCCCAGTATTTGGTTTACCTTTACATTTTTTGAACAGTGACTTTTGAAGAGTAGAAATTTTAAATTTTGATATAGTTCTGAGGGGATAGGGAAGGTACTTACATGGCTTTGGATGTGTTTGTGTCCCCCCATCAAAAATTCATATGCTGGGCTCTAGGGGAAAAATGGCGGAGTTAGGGTAGCCTCCTGGATCCCTGCTTCCAGAGAGGGGGACGTAGATCCCGGTCTGCTACACAAAATCGGAGCGCTCTCCCACAAAAACAGCGAGGGGAATCAGTGCAGATTCAGCGGGGGACACACAAATCAGGAAAAAGAATAACAGGAGATAGGAATACAAAACCTGGAAAGTGCGGACATACGACAATAGAGAGAGGAGCGTGCGACGGCGGCGCCAGCCTGGCCAGTAAGTGCACCAGGAC